>JAVKPL010012473.1:0-61396 GCA_032173675.1 Gastrolobium villosum | reverse complement strand
GGTTCAGAACCGGAGCGCGGGGTATAAATATTGAAAAAATACATAAAAAGGGCAACGGAACAATTCACGGACAAGGATACGCAGAGTTGCTCGAAGGCAACAATATATGCCCATCCATTGGGGTGAATTTGAGTGGGAGCTAGAAGAAAATGGTTTAAAAGACATATTATAAAGGGGGAAAAAGGAAAGCGGATACCGATCTTTGTGATCAAATCTCGGTAAAAAAAGAAAAAGGGAGGCTCTTGCGGGTTCCGACCCGAACACACTGGCTCATCTTCCGCTGGGCAGAAGGTGTTAAAACCTACCGGGTTGCCAATGGGTAACCCGGATATTTCCTCTGTGGTCAGGGAGGATCTAAAGCTAAGAACTTCCTGGGTCACCCAGGGGAATTGCCGGCGTAGACTGATACCCACTGGGGCAGAACCTTCTTCAACTACTGCGACCTCGGCTTCTAGCTCGTGATTGGATGAAGTAGTCTCCACGTTGAATTCTGCAGAAGGGGACTCCATAAGAACCTAGAACAGCAAAATGGGTGGATTAAAAACAACAAAAGAAGCAAGTACACGCACCTGAGTTAAATAAACTACAGTGTGAAGAGCTCGAAGAACTATCTGAAGAGGTCATGGGAACTGAAGTTCTAAGTCCGGCATGGTGAGAACAACTGCCTAAGACTAGGTTCGCCATGAAGTCATTACCATTCCCAATAAATTGCGCGCTGAGGTGAACGCAATTGAAGCATGGATTTGGATTCCGGGAAAGGGAAGTCGACAGTAGGGGCTGAATAGAGGGCTGATTCAAGGAAATTTGATCTTGTTGACCAGCGATGAGAAAGGAAGAAGACCTAGGTCTATCATCTAAGGAAAGGTTGGTGCTTGCGGGCGTACAGCCCGCGGCACGGTTAGAAGACAGGAACCGACCTCGCCTCGAAGATCGAGACCGCCCTCGACCACTGGGACGAGATCCCACTGGTGGACAACGTCCGGAGCCAGAAACACGACGACGACGCTCGGGCCTAGAAGCCGGCGGCCGACGTCCAAGGCTAGAAGAGGCACCTTGGCCTCGAGTCACCTCCTCCTCAGTAGCTCTAGCTTCTTCCTCTGCCAAAATTTCGTCACTTCGGCCGAAAACACGAGGACAAGTGGCCCTCCTATACTCATAAGGAATTCCCTTATCCATACTGGGAACTTTTCCAGACAAGAACAGCAAACGTAACCAGCGACAGTAAGAAAACCGAATGTAAAGGGGACGAATGCGAATGCAGACTAAATGAGGTAAAGAAAGTAACAAACATAGGAATGCAAGCGACAAGCAATAATGGAAGGCAAGGAAGTAAAAAAGGGTCAAGAAACCCATACCTACAGAGCAAATAACGCCAAATGCCGAACGAAGAAGGTTGATGCTTCCAGAAAACCTCGAAACGCAACCGAATGTGGCAAATCGCAAATGGATTAACGGCAGAAGCAGAAAGGTGAAGAAAGGGGGGAAAGTGCCAGTAAAATAGGAAGAGGGGAGAAGTTCAAGAGTTATGACCCGCGAAAACGAAAAGGCAGGGGCAAAAGCGTAAAAGCAAAAGCAAAAAGCACCTGACAAGACAAAACGATTGATATCTGTACAGTCGCAGTCGCATTAAATGCCAAGACGGCGCAAAGATAATCAACGATACGCATCATGATGGCTTGAAACACGTGGAGGATGACCACAAGATGAAAGACTGGCGAGTAAATTCATATCGGCTCTACAACCGAGATGACTCAGGCCAGATAATCAACGCAACTCGGCATCTTGATAACTCAGCCTACCGAGCTGGGGGGCAACTGTTATGGGCTGGACCTAGGCCCACTCTGCACCTCGGCCCAAAGTCCACGCCGCACCTCGGCCCAGCCAAGCAAACCCTAGAGCCGGGCTATATAAGGCAGGTAAGCAGAGCAGTAAGGTACACAATTTCTGATCCTAAACACTATAGATCACACACACACCTTGAAGGCATACGCCTAGGTCAGTGTCAGTGATCCACGTTCCTCCCAGATACCTAATCTATAGGCATCTAGAGAGAAACACCCGTATCCAAGATCAAGATCAATCATCCAACCTACGTTGGACACATCTACCAACAGGCAGAACACTATGTGACAGGGGAATGATGTGGGAACACAATACAGGTCTGGAATATACTATTACACACCTGAACAAAAGAAGGCAGCTCAAGAGTCTTTGGAACTACAACAGGAGAAGTTGAACAGGAAGGTTGTTACTGAGATTCTTCCTGCTAAGAAGTTTTATAGGGCAGAAGAATACCATCAACAGTACCTTGAGAAAGGGGGTCGATTTGGTTACAAGCAATCTGCTTCTAAGGGATGCAATGATCCAATTCGATGCTATGGTTAGATTATTTGTTAAATGGGAATTACCACCGTGGACCTAAATGACCAGTTTAGATGTTGAAAGCGGATAGTTTTGTTGGCAAGTATTTGTTAATATATCAATAAAGTCACTCTCTACCCACACTCTGTATTGTATTTGTATGTTGAAGATCACCATAAAATCAGTTCTCGAGTTATATGGTGTTTAATGTATGTATAGTTTCGTGGAGTCTTTATACAACCTCCAATTAGTAGCACTTCTTAATTTTTTTTTTTTTTCGGGGGGGTGGTTTGCATGAAAACTTAAAAGAGGTTTTTTTGAATAGATTAGTCGATATTATGTGTAAAAATTAAATTAATAAACAATTATCGTTATTTAATAAATTGATTTTAAGACTAACATGAATAAAATTTAAGTGGAATCAATTATATCTAACTAATTATGCATTTTATAGAGTTTTTAGTTTGTTCCAGAGAGGATTACTATTTAAGAAGCTCATAGTTTTCCAAATGATGGAAACAATGTTGAATCTTCCTCAGAATCTCGATAATACAAAAGGAACAGGACATGTTTTTTTAGAATTTCTTAACCATCATCTATTTAAATTGTGTTGTTCACGTTTCATGTTTCTATTTATTAAAATCACCGAATGAAAACATAATGGGTTAGTATCATTATTTGAGTGACATAATTAATAGGTATCTCTGTTGATCACCCCACATTCAGAAAAAGAAAGACATAGACATTATATGAGAAAAAACGCATATTCTGACATTTATTAACCATCTCACAATTCCTAACAATAACAATAAATTCAACAATCAAATGCTACAGCAACACATCTGAGAAGAAAAAATAAAAACATTGAGATTAGGCAGGCAGAGATTTATTTGTTCATACGATGATCACGTAATTTGTAGTGATTTTTAGAATAAATTTCAGCCCAAACTTTATTGAAATTTGAACGACACTGACTCCACTCCTCCTGTTTCTGCTTCAGTCGAGTCAATATTGCAGGGAGCGCATGAGTTGGGTTTTTACGCAATATGTCTATAACTTCAAGACCATGGTCACCATATAGACGTTCAATGCACCTTAAATTTTGAACAGTAAAGTGATCTTCAATACGGTTCAGATTCTCCATATTGATCTTATTTTCATTCATGTTATTATATAATTCCTCTGCACGTTTAGCTGCAGAACGCACATGCTCTAATAACATGTCCAACTCAAATCTATCATCTTCACATCTGAACAAGTTCTCTTCGTACTGATTCATATGTTTGAAAGAGTAATCCTCACTTCCTGAAGGCACAGATACCCAGTGATCATTCAATACTTGAGCACCAAGCTCAGTTTTCTGACCAGCCGTAGGAATTGGATAATCAGCAGGTAGAAGCCGGTAGCCAGGAGTGCAACCTTTACAGTCACTAAGGTCAAGTTCTCGAATGGATTTTCCCATGTACTTGTCTCTGTATCTTTCCTTCTCTTTAGCTCCATCCATCTCAAGCTTCTGCTCTTTGTCTTTGTCCTTGTCCTCCAACTTTGTCTTTGATGATCTTGGTAAATGACCATCAGTAGACAATGAATTTTTACTCATGACAACAGCAAGGAACCCATCAATATTTTCACAATGATCCAGGAAATCATTGAATTCCTCCATAAGATCAGGATGTTTTCCAAGTAAATCGGTTACCAAATTTTGCAATTCATCCCTATCTATTTCTACATTGCTGAAAGTATGAAGGTACTTCAAGAAAGCTTGGTAGTCATCAGGACTACTGTTCAACTTCTCCTTAACTTTCTCACAGAAACTGAATGCTTGACTATACATGTTCTTTAAGGTATCCTTGTCTTCATTAGAAGAAAAGTCTGAAGCCAACCCAAAACCTTGAGCCTTCTTGACAGGTTTCTTTTTCTTTCGAGCATATGGAGCATGCTGTGTAGAAGGTGGTGCGTAAGAATCTGGTAAGAATCTAGTGAACTCCTCAAGCAAGTCTGGATGATCCTTAAACAGGGTAGCAACCTCACTATAAACTTCAGTGATGTCCTTACGCTCTTTGTTGTACATATTCAAAATGTCCAAGAACGATTTGTAAACATGCTCATCACTTTGGAATTGTTTCTTTATCTTTTTCATAAAACTAATAGCTTCTTCAGATTCAACCGTTTTCTTTGGAGGAGCCTCATCCTCGTCAAGGGTTATCTCATATCCCTTTGGCACGAAAGTGTTAAATCCAAAAATTAAATTATTGTGCCCTTTGAATAGCTCCTTCACCTTTGCTATGACATCAGCCGTGTCAATCCTTTGAGCGTTGAAATCTTTCATGAGCTTAAGGAACATGTAATATTTTTCTCTTTTGTCATGAAACATGTCTTTTACTTCCTTCAAATAGGAATAGACATCATTGGTAGTCACTGTCTGGGAAGTAGTTGCTCCCCCACCAACACTGCCACGTGAGGAACTACAGGGGCGTTTGAATTGAGAGCCAGAGCCAGCATTAATGTCATCATCCCTTACTCTCTTCATCTTTTATCAGTTCTCTAAGGGATAAGAGGAAAAAAAAAAGTGAAGGTTTTAATCGGACAGAACAACAAGTAAGGTAAACAAGAAAAACAAGAAATAGGTTTATTCTTTCTCAAAAACCAATTCAAGAAAAAAAAAACAAGAAAAATCACAAAACAAGAAAAACAACAAGTAAGGGTTTGATCACTCACGTTGTTATGTTAGAATGAGGAATTGAATTGAGACAGAAAGAGTGTGAAAAGCGGAGGCGGTGGGAACCAATCACAAAAAATAGGTTTCTTCTTTCTCTGTCTCTATAATTCATGTTCAACAATGCCCATATACAAGAACATGATACTGGACCTTGAGAATTCATGATTTTCACATAAGAGCGTACCTTTCTCCACTAGTGCGGAAGAACTTTGATGATGGAAGATTGTTTCTCAGAGTCTTTAGCTTTCCTTGTATCGTCTATGACAGGAATCTGATACAACTTTTATAGGCAGACCACGAAGGAGAGAAATTCTGAGAGATAATCATAATCAGAGACTCACCATTTTTCTCTTTATATAACTGAACCATGTTATCAGTTGCGGAGTTTCAAATAACTCCCTGTAACTTCCCATTAATGCGAAACGTCAAAACGTCAATTACCATTAATGTGAAACGTTACCATAATGCAAAACGTCAATTACCATTAATGCGAAACGTCAATTACCATTAGTGCAAAACGTTACCATAATGCAAAACTTCAATTACCATTAATGTGAAACGTTACCATAATGCAAAACGTCAAAACGTCAATTACCATTAATGCGAAACGTCAACACTTAATGCATAACTATGATTTTTATCATTCATTACCTGACATAATTCCCATTTTACATAGATGACCATTAAATGTCTTGGGCGGTAGTCCCTTCGTGTCCTGATAAGACATGCAAATATTTCCATCAAAATTCAGGTCCTGATAAAACAGGTGTCAATGATAATCAAAATGCTGAGATGATTGAGAAAACAAGCTTGGTTGAAAAATCACTAAGAAAATATCCATCAACCATCCAATTGCTCTGAGTCGTTTAAAGTAGAAGAAGATAAATCTTTTGAAACTCCTTCGGTTGATTACCTTAATTAGAAACTGATGCTCTTCGAGGATGGAAATGTTGCAAAGGATTCAGATTGCATAGTTGAAGTGTTCATATTTAAGGTGTCAAAATTGACACGTTAGCGTCAATAGTCATTCTATATAGTGTAACTGTACAATAATTATGGTGCTAGAACCCTATGTTTAGCAGGATCTCCTCATTGTCAACTTCTCCTACAAAGGTGAAAGATAATAGGAGTAGGGGTGGTAAACGAGCCAGGGGCCTATGGCTCGGCTCATAAAGGCCTGAGCTCGTTTAATAAAAGCTCGTGTTGGAACCAGGCTTGGACTTGTATAAAAGCTCGTTTAATAAAAAGGCCACAGGTTCTAATTCTGAAGCTCGGCCTTAGAGCCTCCCAGGCTAGCCTAGTATATAAATATTTATTTATATTTCTTATACTACTTGTAATAACTCTTTCTCTCTAATCAATTTATTTCACCACATTTTATTGGTTTAACAGACTTTTTGAATGATTTTGTTCTATATTATGTTATTTGGATATATATTGAATTTATGTATATTTATGGAATTACTAGTGCTATTCTATATTATCCTTCATCCTCCTTCACACAAACAAACCCACAAAAACTCATTCGTTCCACTGTGCACTGCTTGTTTGTGTCAATTTATTTTTTTATTTATTTTTTTTGTTTGCAATTTTTTTATAATGGGATAAGATAATATAACCTGTTAAAAATTTCGATGGAAATGTGTTCTAACAAAAATTTCGAGGGAAAATGTTTTGTCAAAAATTCAGAGGGAGGTGTTTCATTCGAAACTTTCGACAAAATTTAGATTTTGTAAATAGTTTTGACAGAATATCTTTTCCGTCAAAAATTTTTGTCGAAAATTTTTGACAAAAATGTGTTCCGGTTAAAATTTTGATGGAAATGTTTTTTATCTAAAAAGTTGACGAAAATATTTTTCGTCGAAAATTTTCGATAGAAATGTGTTTCGTTAAAATTTTTGACGAAATTTTTTTTTGTCAATAAGTTTAACGAAAATGTTTTCATCGAAAACTTTCGATCAAATTTGAATTCTGTACGAATTTTGGTGAAATTTTTTTTCGTCACAAATTTTCGATGGAAATGTTTTTTGTTGAAAATTTTGATGAAAATATTTTTCGTCAAAAATTTCGATGAATATGTTTTTTTGTGAAATATCTTGACGAAATTTAGATTCTGAAAAAAAATTGACAATTTTTTTTTTTAAAGTCACAAATTTTGATGGAAATGTTTTCTGTCAAAAAATTTGACGTAATTATTTTACATTCTAAACTTTTTGATGGAAATGTGTTTTGTCAAAATTTTGGATGAAAGTATTTTTGTTGAAAATTTCGACAGAATTTAGATTCTATCAATAATTCTAATTGAATTTTTTTTTCCGTAAAAAATTTATGTTAGTGATTATGGCAAAATTTGGTTTCGTCTTTAGTTTTAACGGGAATTTTTTGACTTATATGATTTTCATCAAAAAAAATTATCACTATTTTTGACGATAATTTTCGTCAATAAATTCTGTCGACATTTGAGACTTTTCTAATAATGTCACATTTAAAAATGATTCATATTTATGTAGTTTTCATATTTTAATGCTAAGGGTAGATAAGTAATTTTTAATATTTCTCACCTTAAACCCCCCAAATTGGGGGAACTTTAATTTTAAGAAGGAGGGTTTTGAAGGGTTTCACAAAAATCCCAAATTCCCTTCCCCCATTTTATTAAACTCACGAATAAAGGAAGAGGTTACTAAAACCCTCCCTTTCCATTCTTTCTCCTCCAAGAATCAACTATGAGACAAAGCCTAAATTACTCTTATTAATAAATACCATGAATTAAATATCAGATTAAAACATTAAAAAAAAAGTAAAAACCCCAAATCGGTTTCCTTCTTATATGAGATAAAAATTATAAAACCCAACACAATATTAGTAAACTTCAAAATCAAAATACATAAAGAGTAAGTGAGAAACTCATAAAGAGAAACACAGAAAAAGATTGAACACCTTACGATTGTTGTCGGCACCAATATGATTTATAGTTCATTAATTAAACTACAAAAGGTAATAAAATTAAGAAGATGAAGATCCATATGTCTTCACTCCGGCAGCTTCCATATTACAATCATAGAACTTTATCACGGAATTTTAGACACTTAGTGGGACACCATTCGTTTTCATTGTAAATTGTAAGAAGTTTTTGATTTTTTGGGTACAAAAATTGTAAGAAGTTTAAAAACCCTTACCATAATATCAAAACTTGTGGAAAGAAGATTGCATTGAAGAAAATTTATAAATTTCTTACCATAATCTTACCTAAAATAATAAAATAAGATTGATATAACAATCAATAAATAAAAGAAAAATGTTTCTGCAGTTAATGCATATAAGTTATCTGCATTTACTCCCAAAATGACATTCTTTTGGTATTAAAATTTTAAAAATTTATAAATATAAAAACTATTATAACCCTGAAATAAATTAAAATTATAAAAACATCCTGATTTCTGTCCTAAAAGATGTTGTATTGAGCGTACTGCAGATAACTGCAGAAAAAATGAACCCATAAATAAAATATGTCTTAGGAAGATGTTATATTTATAATCTATTTTTTCTTATAATCTCTTACAACCCTTTTTATGGTTGTTAGATAAAAATCAAATTAACAGCTCTCATTTAATGTCATTTTATAATCGTTAATTTGGTTTTAATCTAACAACTATAAAAATGGTTGTAAGAAAAAAAATATTTTAAATATAACCTCCCTCCTTATTTTAATATGATATTACTTATGAACTTTTGTAAAATATTTATTGTGAAAACTTAAAAAAGAAAAATTAGTCTACACAAATATAAATTATATTCTCAATTTTATTTGCTAATTACAGTTGCATCTAACAATTCATGCGATTATTTCTTACCTAATATCACAAAAAAATAAAGTAAGATTGATACAACTAACAATAAATAAAGAAAAAATTATTTTATACCAATATAAGTTACACTCCTGCAACTCTTAATTATCAACAATTCATGTGATTAATAAATTAGAATCATTAGAAACACATGGATCAATAATAACTATAATATATTTTAGATCATTCTCAAAAGGCCCAATACAAAGAGCTCAATTCCCATAACATCTACCCACCTACTGTAATCTTCTCTCGAAGCAAACTAAGATCATCATCTAGAGAACAAGATCAATACATAAGTTGCATTACACTGACATCTCGCAAGGATACTCAATTAGCAGCAAATTAAAGAAGACTGACACAAGCACCTCAATGAGCTGAAGAGGTTGGCACTGTCTTTACAGATCAACTGCGGGATGACACGAACTACTCCCAACACAACCTACAAAGGTCGTCATTGTAAAGAACATTGGGATACACCACCCCAAAAGCTAGCTCAAAGGGTGGAAGTGCCTAAGATCTTATAAACTCCACACTAGTTGCACATACAACCAATATCTCAATACGCCCCCTCACACGAGAGCCCATTGGACTTGAAGGGTGGATGATGTAACGGGCCCAACCTACCCGTGCTAAGAGAGTCTACAATAGAAAGTGGGGGACGGCGAGGCTCTGATACCATGTAAAGAACCTCGAGATACACCACCCCAAAAGCTAGCTCAAAGGGTGAGAGTGTCCAAGGCCTTATAAAGACCACATTAATTGCGCATATAACCAATGTGGGACTTTATATCTCAACAATGATGAAGCCCCATAATAAGGCTCCCCATCCCAGAGGCTCAATACTCAGGTATTCATCATCCAATCCATATACTAATTCACTATAGCTCAAAAATTGACTTGCAAGTTCTTACCTCCACCTGTTTCTTGAAGAACTTGAAGACCCAACTTGTCGCATCCCGGAAGGAGGACAGTCCAGCGTTGAAGTTACAAGCCCAATGATCAGAAATTGTACATGATCAACCATGTGTGACCAACCCAGGAATTCTTGTGTTATTTGTAATATAAAACTTAGGGTAATACTTTTCTTATTATGCATAAGAAAAGTATTATCTCCTACACTCACATTTATGGGTCCCACAAATTTTTTTTTCTCTTACCTCCAACTTTTTTCTCTGTCCTATTTATTGTGTGAGTAGGAGATAGTACTTTTCTTATGTAACATATGAAAAATATTATCCTAAAATTTATTAATTTTATGGGATTTATAAGAATAATATTATAGAGAAATGATTGTATCATGTCATATAAACACTAAAAGTGAGGCACACCGGTTTTTTTATATATATATATAAAAAAAACAATCACACATTTCTTTGAATTTACTTCCACTTTAATGTGATACGATCAAACCATAACCCTAATTTTATATGGCTTTTTTTTTTTGGTAATCAATTTTATATGGGCTTTGCATGTATGCTCTTGCTGCAAAATTTTATTGGGTGTAGAATGATAGGAGAACTATAAAACCCATTTTATATAGGTGTAAAATGACCATGTCCATTAAAAATAATATTTGAAATCTTACTAATATTCTAACAATATCAATATCTTTAGGGGGAAAAGAAGGTTTACATCGATAATCAAATCAGAAAAGTTTTTATTTTTTATGGGAAAAGTGTTTATTATTTTAAATGACACAACTTATATCCTTTCACTCTCACAAAGAGGTGGGACCCACATTTTTATTTCTTTTTTTGTCAATTATCTCTCCTCTTTTATCTATCTCTTTCTCTCTCTTAAAATGACACAAGTACTATACATCCTTTAAAATAATACACACTTTACCTTTTTTTTATATTCAAAACTATTCATGCCTTTATTTCTTTAACAACATCATCTCTTATTATTTAACAACAGGAAGAATTTCAGATCCATAATCAAATTACAGAAGTTTTCATTTTGTTATAAAAAAGATGATTTTCATTATGAATTCGTTTGCTGTGAATGAATATATATATATATATATATATATATATATATATATATATATATATATATATATGCATTGGGTTTATCATCTCTCATTTAACATGATCTTATGAAATTTCCTACACACATAACATCTTGTGGGGCCCGTTACCAAAAAAAAATCCAACACGTAAAATGAATCTCTATAACATAACACAAATTCTTCCTATAATATCACTCTTATAAAACTCATATGCATTTGCACCTAAGAATTTCTAGGAATCCGCATTTGGCTTTTAAATTAGCATTTATATAGGGGTTAAAAAAAGTACATATCGCTCTAGAGGGTACACTGAAAAAGAACTACCACACAAACTTAGGAACCGTGATGATAGTGGGCCACAGGTAAGTGTGCACCAAGTACAACCTCTAAGATTCTCTGATTTCATGAAAAATACTTTGTCTATTCTCTGGGTGGCCATGCTTTTGCATGCATCTACACTATGAAACATATTAATTTAACTTGCTCATTAAATTCAGCTCTTAAAAAATGAAATTAGGATTAGTAGCCGTTAGCCACTTTTACATAGTTTATTTTTTGGATTTTATAAGAGTTATGTTATAGGAAAAGTGTTTGTGTTATGTTATAGAGATTTGTTTTACGTGCCGGAGTTTTTTTTTGCTGCGGGCCCCATAAAATATTGTGAGTGTAAGAAATTTTTTCTGATCATGTTAAATTATAGATGATAAACTCTTATTTTTTTTTTTGGTGAAAGATATTTACATAGTTTAAACACCGCCTAGATCTAACTAGAAAAGAATATCACTCCTATATGAATAAAAAAAGAGCTATACAATCTAATAATAAAGAAAAGCTGAATCACTGTAGTGCTCCATGATAACAATAAGAAGCTCCGCTACACGAGACCTATTTTTTACATAGTTTCATTTATTTTATTTTATTTTTGAATGTGACATTCTTGGGAACATTCATATTATAATAAGGGACACAATATCTTCACAAATTTTTTTATAAATTACACTATATTTTCGCAGGAGAACATAATATAGTTTGTGAAAGTTTGTATTCTCCTGAAAAAATATAGTGTAGTTTATAAGAGTTTGTAAACAAAAAAAGTTTGTAATATATAACCTATCCCTTATAATAAAGTTAACTTTTCTAAAAAGAATTTTTGTATTCAAGGACTTCGACTCAAAATCTTGCTTGAGTAATAAGCATGTACCACTTAAATCATTTCTTTGGTAAATGTATTAAATTGTTAGGAATAGTGACCTAAATGCCACATTTAAAAAAAAAAAAATTGTCAAAATATCATGCTAACAGTATTTTTACCAGACTGTCATGCGTCCAAACTAGCTACCGATCATAACGAACTTGGTTAGGCCACGTAGCACGTTCTCATTAGCATACCAAGTTCGCTACCAGTGATCCAGAGAACTTGGTCCAGTCAATTTTTTTTTACAAAGTGTACACATGTCACATAATCATAAGTGATTAAGTTTGTTACCACCATTAACGAATTTGGTATGCTAATGAAAACATGTCACGTGCCCTAATCAAATTCACTATGACTGATAACGAACTTAGTCACATTACAATCCGATAAAAGATAATGTTGGTGTGATATTTTGAGAAAAAATTGAGAAAATGTGACATTTACATCACTGTTCCTGTTAATTATATTTGAATTGTACATTTTATTTCGTTTCACGTAAAGATTGTGAAATTCTCTATACGACTTCATTTTCTCTTAACACGCACACACAACATTCAATTATAATGAAGTTGCACTTTTCTAGATTTGGCATCATGGATAACAACATACGAACCACTCAATCTCGTAACACTTTTTATAATTTTAAATCAGCTTTTCATCCAACCCTCTCATAATACACTTTATTTATAAATTATAAGTATTTATCAAGGGATTTGATTTTCTCATATTATATGAGAATTCAATTCTCATATTGTGACTCAATTAGTGATGGGTCCCACATTTATTAAAAAAGAAAAAAGAGAAGAAAAACTTTGCACGTAAATCGAAGAGTCACAACATAAGAATTGAATTCTCATGCAGCATGAGAAACTGTTTTACCATTTATCAATTAATGAATTAATTTTAAGAGTATGGTTCATAAAATTAAAGTAAGGATTTTCATAAAGAACCCATGTGGGTGCAGTTGGAAAATTCTTCGACGTGGCAAGTGCTGAGGGTGGCCACGTGGAAATTTCCTCGGATACTTTCTTAGTCGGATACTAAATTATTAATGAAAGGAAAAAAAACGGATAGATCTGTATTGTTTCTACGGCCAGCCAGACAGTGCATGAAGACATTATCTGACGACATTTGCGAGGAAACCATTAACCAATGAAATTTTTTAATATGTTTCCGGAGCACCATGATCTTTTCACTCAAAGATTGACACTTATATTATTTATTTTATTTTTTCTTTTCTCTCTCATCTCTTTTGAACTTTTTCTTTTTTTTCTCTCAACTCAGTCTCATCCTATACTTATACTTTGTGATCCAGGATCACTATAAATTTACTATTAACTAGTGTATTCGTCGCTCACTCACAGGCAAAAGTGTAAATAAATATTTCACTTATATTTAATAATTTATATATTTCATAAATTAAAGCAGTTAAAATATAAATAATTTAACAAATAAATATTACGATTGTAATATTAATGATGGTTATGGAGAATAGTTATGGCTATAATATTTAAGGGATATAAAAATATTATCTCATGTGGTAGAAATAAAAATGTAAGTGGGATTCATAGATAAGAGGAGACAAAAAAAAGTGGTATTTTTGTGTAGGTAGGAAAGTTGTTTATCTCATGTAAAATGAGATAAACATAACCCTTTATGGAAAAACATTTTCTCATGTTGCATGTGAATTCAATTCTCATATTGTGACTCTTCGATTTACGTGTAAGATTTTTCTTTTCTTCTTTATTTTTTAATAAGTGTGGGACCCACCACTAGTTGAGTCACAACATGAGAATTGAATTCTCATCCGACATGAGAAAATCAAATCCCTTAATTTATTGGATTTGAACTTTTGATTTGACGTTCACATAAGTTTGATATTTTCAACTCTGAATCAGATCTTTGATTTCTTTTTGGGTTTATCATCGATCATTTAACATGATCACAAAAAAATTCCTACACACATAACATTTTATGCAACCCACAAAAAAAGAAAACAAAAACTTCGGCATGCAAAACAAATCTCTATAACATAACACAATCACTTTTCCTACGACATAACTCTTATAAAATCCATTCTTTTTAATCACTTTATTGATTTGAAAGTCTTCACCTTTCTAAAACATGACAATAGTAAATAAAAAGGTCACGAGCCTCTAAATAATTTTCTTACTAAGATCATTTTAATAAAAAATAAAAAAATTAAGTTTAATGTGTTGACTACATATTGTTATATCATTAGTAAAAGAGTTCATCATCTCTCATTCATTATGACCTTATGAAAATTTCTACACACAACATCTTGTGGGATCCGCAGCAAAAAAAATAAATTCCGGCACGCAAAATGAATATCTATAACATAACACAATCACTCTTCCTACAACATAATTCTTATAAAACTTCTAGTAAAATGTTTATTTACATGTCTATTATTATAATATATATTTTTTATAAAGAACTATACTTATAATACTAATACCCTTTACTTTTTTAGTAAATTATTGCTTGTGTTTTTAATGTTATCTAAAATATATAAAAAATACTTTTTGTTATTATAAATTTCAAGGTAAAAGAGATATATTGACTTAAAAATATGAAAATGGATTTAATATAAATCATATCATAAGAGGATTTTAATTATTCATAAATAAATTAAGGAGGATAAAGATTGTGAAATTTCTTATGTCAATATTTTTATCACCGTTTATTCAGCTTTTGTAAGATCGTACTTTAGGATTGACTACATACGAAGGTGTATGTCTCTAATAATAAAAAGTATACTTGTGTGTCTTCATCTTCTCACTCAGTCTTCAAGTCAAGTTCCAGAAAAAAGAAGAAGAAGAAGAAGTAGAAGCTCTCTCTCTCTCTCTCTCTCTCTCAAACACACACACACTCAGAGACCCACACCACAGAGTTCACTAAGCTCCACCTTACCGGGTATTTATTAAATGGCCGATACTCGCCGGCGACCATGAAGATTTCCGGCGACTCTCACCGACCAACTCCGCCATTCGCGGCGAGCATTGCTCCCAACTCGCTAAACCCTTCGCCGGGCTCGGATCTTCAACCACTGCAGAGAACCTACCGCCGGAAAGCCAGAACCCCGGCGACCCGGGTGAGGCGAATCGGGGCACCGATCGGAAAACGGAGCAGGCCCGAAACCCCTTCGTCGAAGTGGAAGATCAACGATGACAGAGAGAGGAACGGCGGCGGCGATTCGCTGGAGGAGTTCGGCCGGAAATCTAGCCGGAAAAGGGAGGTTGCAGATGCGGCAGCCGTGTCGGCGAGGAAACTCGCTGCCGGATTGTGGCGGCTGCAGCTGCCGGAGTTGGCAGAGGGTGATCATGGAAAGCATGGTGGTTTGAGAAGGAAAAATGTGGATCGGTTGAGACTTGAGGTAAACCCTCTTTTGGTTTTCTTTTGTTCATTTTTTCTATTCCCTTGTTGTTGCTGTTTTTAGCTTTCATTTGCTATTTTTGATTGAAATTTGGGTTTTCACTGTGTTTTTAGGCCCATCATATATGTAGTATGTTGTTGTAGAGGTTTTATCGTTTTTGCTTATCTTCTTGTTGCTTAGTTTTCAAGATTGACCTTCGTGATTTCATCCTTTTTCAACATTCTGCATGTTCCATTTTGTGTGTTGAGGGTTTCTTTTATTATGCTTTTAGTTGCTACGGAAATGATATCTTTTTTTTTATAGGGTATTAGTACCTTTGATGATTTGTCAGGAATTTTTTTTTTTTTTTTGGTGATAAATGTTAGAAGTCCATTAAGTATAACCCGTAATGAATAAATGTTTGGTAATTAATGAGTACAGCTATGTAAGAAAAAAAAAAGATGGGTACTGGAATAATCCCTGACCTTCTGTGAAAGGAAAAAAAATAAAATCATTTCAAGCCTAAAATGTGTTGGGCAGTTAATTCATGATTGATTTAGGTCTACTGAAGAAGCCATTATTGTTCTATGTAATAATTGGAGAAATGAGTTGACTGTGGAGATAATTGAATTTATGTTATACATGTTGTTAATTATCTGTAATGTAAATATCGCACTGGGAACTTGTGTGTTTTCAATGCTTGTTCTTAAGTGAACTGTACTTATTTACTAGATTCTGTTATTAGGTTTCTAGGCATACCTGTTGACATTTGAGAATTGTTTTTCTTCAATGCATCTTTGTCAGGTAGTTATTTTCATTATTTTCAGATCTTGGCAGCACTTTTAGTTTGCAACTGATATCACTTGTCTGCAGCTTGGAGTTGACCAGGTAGACTACCCATTTCTCAGTCATCGAAATGGCATGGTGCATGGTTCTGATATGAAGAGTCCATCACAAAGTCCTTGTTCCATTTCTGGGACAAAGGATGGACACTTTTGTGAGGTATTATGTTTTTTATCTATTAAATGTTAATGGATCTGGATAATTGAAGATTATTGAGTGAGGCCATATACGTGTATAAGAGTGAAGACTGAATGAACATTACACCCTTTCCTGCATGATGATCTCCCTACCCAGTCAGTTTTGCGAATGCATTTTTTATTTTTATTTTGTGAAAGTATGAGGCCGAGGCCCAAAACAAGAGAGAAACTACATGGAGACTGTCTAGAGTCAGAAAACTAGTAAGAACACTAGGAGGACCAATCCAGATTTTGATCCTTCTGCCACGGGCAAGAATACTAGACAGTCTACACATGCTTCTCTGTAGTTATGCATTATATAAACCAGCCTATCGCGTTTCAGAAGCTCTGTCATATTATTCTGGAAGTGGTATGATTTGTGTCACTTGTGAAATCATATGACACAAAGCAACCGACAAATGCCTGTTTTAATCATGATAAGCCTATGCTTTGTGCAAAAAGGCTACAGATAGACTACAAACTGTAAAATTATAACATGTAGTCATGATCTATGATGTTAGAAATTTAATATTGTTGATCTTTTATGAGAAAATCAAACATCAGAAACGATATTGTGCAACAACTTATTTTATTCTGACTAATGAACTTGATTTAAATACAAAACTGAGCTTATGTGGTTGCCACTAACCAGCTGATTTTGTTGGTTCACAAAATCAGCAACAAACTAACAAAGCAATAACAATAAAATGAAGTAAACAAACTCCTAAACAGAAAACTAAACGATTTAAAAAAACAATTAATTAACTCCAAAAAAAAGGACATCAACAACAGCCTTGAAACACCAACATTCTCCTCCTGGATCAAGTGCTGCACACTCCTAGCTTCTCCCTGAGAAATTCAAATCGACTAACATGAAATGACTTGGTTAATATATCTGCAATTTGGTTTTCTGAATTGCAGTACATTAGCTTCACTTCTCCAGCCTTCTGCACTTCTCTCAAAAAATAATACTTGATCTTAAAATGCTTTGTTCTTCCATGAAATACTGGATTCTGTGAAATAGCTAGAGCAGCTTGATTATCCACAAATACTTCTATGCTTTCTTTTTGCTCCAAATGCAGGTCATCCATCAGCTTCTTCAATCATAATGCTTGGTTCACAGCTGCAGTAGCTGCAATGAACTCAGCTTCTGCAGTTGATTGGGCCACTATTTCCTGCTTCTTTGAACACCAAGAAAAACAAGCTGACCCAAATGTAAAACAATAACCCGAAGTACTTTTCATATCATCCACTGATCCAGCCCAGTCACTGTCAGAATACCCTTGCAACTTAAACTTCTGAATTCTACAGAATTTGATTCCATATGAAAGAGTACCTTTCAAGTACCTTAACACCCTTTTTGCAGCTACCATATGCAGTTCACTTGGACAATTAAGAAACCTAGACAAGACACTTACGGTAAACATAATGTCTGGCCTAGTTGCAGTGAGATAGATAAGGCAGCCAATTAAACTCCTATAAACTCTTTCATCTGCAGATTCCGATTCATCTTTCTTTTGAAACTTTTCCTTTTGACCCATTGGAGTACTTACACTCTTGCACTCCTCCATGTTGAATCTTTTCAGAATCTCCTTCAAGTACTTCTTTTGATAGATAAAAATTTCATTTTCAGTTTGTCTAACCTCCATCCCCAAAAAATATGACATCTCACCAAGATCAGTCATTTCAAACGTTTTCATCATTTCCCTTTTGAATGCAGTAATCTGAGAATTATTACTCCCTGTTACCAGCATATCATCCACGTAAAGAGACACCACCACTAAGTCAGATGCTAACTTCTTAACATATAAAGTGGATTCACTAAGACTTTTTATGAAACCCAAACCCAGCAAGTGCTCATCCATCTTGTTGTACCATGCTCTAGGAGCTTGCTTCAAACCATAGAGAGCTTTTCTCAGCAAATAAACCTTCTCCTCCTGATTTGGTGTGACAAAGCCTTCTGGCTGCTCAACATAAATCTCCTCTTGCAACTCTCCATTTAAAAAAGCAGATTTCACATCTAACTGATACACTTTCCATCCTTGTTGAGCTGCCAAGGCAAGAATCATTCTAATTGTATCTAGTCTTGCAACCGGAGCAAAGGTTTCTGAGAAATCAACTCCCCAAACCTGTGCATATCCCTTCACCACTAACCTGGCTTTATGCTTGTTCACTGAGCCATCGGGATTGAGTTTGGTCCTGAAAACCCATTTTACTCCAATCACTTTCCTGTCCTCAGGTCTTTCTATTAGCTCCCATGTCTGATTTTTTTCTATCATAGCCAACTCTTCCTTCATAGCATTCATCCACCTCTGATCACTTTTAGCTTCCTCATAACTTGAAGGTTCCAAAACAGCAACAGTACACCTCTGATATATATCAGTCAGAGATCTGGTACCTCTAATTGGATCATCATCTACTAGCTCATCATAATTCAGTGAGACCTCCTTATGCTTTGCTTGTGGCTCATCTGTCCAGTCCCACTGCTCATCCTCTAGGAACTGAACATCCCTGCTATTGATCACCTTCTTTGTTTGCGGTTGATAGATCTTGTAGGCTTTTGACACCAGACTATAGCCAATGAAAATTCCAGGTTCAGCTTTTTCTCCCAGCTTGTCTCTCTTGACCTGTGGAATGTGAGAAAAACACAGACAACCAAACACTTTCAAATTTTTTAGAAATGGCTTGAAACCAAACCAAGCTTCGAAAGGTGTCTTCTTTTCCAGTACCCTTGTAGACAGTCTATTTAACAAAAAGACAGCTGTGTTTGCTGCTTCTGCCCAAAATTCTTTTGGTAGATTCTTCTCATGCAGCAGACACCTAGTCATCTCCATAATGGTTCTATTCTTTCTTTCACTAACTCCATTTTGCTGTGGAGAATAAGGAACAGTAAGTTGATGCTCAATTCCAGCTTCCTCACAGAAAGTGTTAAACCTTTGTGAAGTGTATTCTGTTCCATTATCAGATCTGATGACTTGAATTTTGCAGCCACTTTGAGTCTCAACCCATCTTTTAAACTTCAGAAATATCTCAGCAACTTCTGACTTTTGCTTCATAAAATAAATCCAGCACATTCTAGTATAATCATCAATGAAGATAAGAAAATACCTGCTGCCATTTAGTGAAGGAGTCACGTGAGGACCACAAAGATCTGTATGAATTAGTTGCAGTTTCTTTGTAGCTCTCCAGGTGGATTCTTTGAAAGGAAGTCTTGTCTGTTTGCCCAAAAAACAAGCTTTGCACCTTGTGATCTGCTCCTCCAGGATTGGTAACCCAGTTGCCATTTCATTCTTCTGCATGAATAGTAAGCCTTTGTAATGAAAATGCCCCAGCCTTTTGTGCCATATTTCTGAATCACTAGCCTGACACTTGAATGCCACTTGCTCCTTCTCAAGAGGATTTAGAGAAAAACTCTTCTGTTGCATCTTTATTCTGAACAGCTCCTGACCATTTGAGTCAAAGATCAAACACTTCCCTTCGTCAAATATCACTTTAAATCCCTTTTCTACCAACTGTCCCACACTCAGCAAATTCTGATCAATATCAGGCACGTACATCACACCAGAAACCAGCTTAGTTCCAGCATAGCTCTCTATTGCTACAGTCCCTTTACCTTTCACTTCTAGATACTCTCCATTTCCAATTCTCACTCTTGACTGCAATGACTTGTCAAGGTCTCTAAATAGCTTTTCATCACTTGTCATGTGGTTTGTGCAACCACTATCAACAAGCCAACTATCACATGGAGCACTAGAGGAGAAACAAGAGGCAGCAAATAATTGATCTGCCTCATGCTGGTCTGCAACATGTGCCTCACCTTGCTGCTGATTTCCCTTTTCTTTGCAGAACCTTTCAATGTGTCCAAGCCTATGACACTTTCTGTACTTTACATCTGGCCTCTTCCAACATCTAAAGTGTGGGTGATTCTGCTTTCCACAATGCTTACATGAGGAATGCCCGCCCCAATTGTTTTTAGAGTTGACTGCATTGTTCTCCTGCAGCAGCTTCTGAACCACTACTGTCATCTCCTTTCTTCCATCTTACATTATGCTGTTCTTTAGCCTGCAAAGCTCCTTCTGTACTTCCTTCAAGCCGCATTAACCTTCTCTGCTCTTGTGCTTGCAGAGCACTT
The DNA here is from genome assembly GCA_032173675.1 of Gastrolobium villosum. Classification (NCBI taxonomy): domain Eukaryota; kingdom Viridiplantae; phylum Streptophyta; class Magnoliopsida; order Fabales; family Fabaceae; genus Gastrolobium; species Gastrolobium villosum. The sequence continues at coordinate 40,735 of JAVKPL010012473.1, read as the reverse complement.
AGCAATTCTGCCAACTTGATTTGAGACAAATCCTTGGTATTCTCCAAAGATGCAATGGTTGCTTCAAACCTTTCGGGCAAGGAGACAAGAACCTTTTGCACTAGCCTATTATCAGAGAGGTCAGTGCCTAGAGCTCTTGCTTGATTTGCAATATTTACCAACTTATCATAATACTCCTTAATTGTTTCAGACTCCTTCATCTGCAATCTCTCAAATTGTGTGATCAGATTCAACCCCTTTATGCTTCTAATCCTCTCATCTCCTTTATACTCAGCTTTGAGGAAGTCCCAAATAGCTTGAGCTGATTCACAAGCCATAATTCTGTTGAAAATGGCAGGTGAGATAGCAGCATATAAACAAGACTTTGCCTTTGCTTTTCTTGTTATCCTCTCCTTATGAAACTTGATTTGATTGATGGTTGGATTTTCAGGAAGGGGAGCAACTTCATAATCTTGTTCTACAGCTTCCCAAAAATCGCAGCCCTCTAGATAGGCTTGCATTCTCACTGCCCATGCTTGATAATTTTCTCCATCGAATATTGGTGGAGCCATTGCTGAAAAACCACTCGATCCTCCCTCCATTAATTTCTTAAGTCACTCACAGCCCCTTAAGATCAAGAAGGCTCTTGATACCAATGTTGATCTTTTATGAGAAAATCAAACATCAGAAACGATATTGTGCAACATCTTATTTTATTCTGACTAATGAACTTGATTTAAATACAAAACTGAGCTCATGTGGTTGCCACTAACCAGCTGATTTTGTTGGTCCACAAAATCAGCAACAAACTAACAAAGCAATAACAATAAAATGAAGTAAACAAACTCCTAAACAGAAAACTAAACGATTTAAAAAAACAACTAATTAACTCCTAAAAAATAGGACATCAACAACAGCCTTGAAACACCAACAAATATTGTATCAAGCTCATGCACACAGGTATACACATGTATGCTTATATCGGCTGACATGACTGCAACCCTAGTTGAACTTTGAAACTAATAAATAGATATGATATAGAAAATAGATTGGATGGTATGCCTTGGAGTTGATGAATGAAACTTTGTGTTGCTTTATTTTTATTATGCATAGATGTAAGTTTCTTGTAAAAGTGCATGGGCAAAACATTTTCATATTGTTAGGTAAACTGACACAGTGAAAGAAGCATTTAAAATGTCAGTCATGTTAAGAAGCTTTTCTGATTGAGGAAAGAGTTTTGAAGTTTCCCACTTTTACTTACCATAATCGAAAGAGTAAACTATTAAAGTGCTAATCTTAAACCTACTTTGTTCTTCTTCAGCTCAAGCCTTCTTTCGAGTTTTCCAGTAGTGCAATGGAGGGAGCAACAAAGTGGGACCCTGTTTGTTTGAGAACTTCAGATGAGGTGCAGAATATCTACTGCCAGATGAAACTTCTTGACCAAAAGGTAAGCACTGTTTCTGCCGTATCTGCTCTTGAAGCTAAACTAGAGCAGGCACGTGCACAGATTCAGGTGCTTGAGACTGAGCGGCACTCCTCCAAAAAGAAACTTGAGCATTTTTTGAAGAAAGTCAATGAGGAAAGGACCTCATGGCGAAGCAAAGAGCATGAGAAAATTCGTGCATACATTGATGACATTAAAGCAGAGTTGAATCGAGAAAGAAAAAGTCGCCAAAGGAGTGAAATTGTAAATTCCAGGTTGGTTAATGAGTTGGCAGATACAAAGTTATTAGCAAAACACTACATGCAGGATTATGAGAAGGAAAGGAAGGCCAGAGTATTGATCGAGGAAGTGTGTGATGAGCTTGCTAAGGAAATTGGAGAAGACAAGGCTGAAATTGAAACATTGAAGAGGGAATCTATGAAACTTAGGGAAGAAGTGGAAGAAGAGAGAAAGATGCTGCAGATGGCTGAAGTATGGCGTGAAGAACGTGTTCATATGAAATTGATAGATGCAAAGGTTGCTCTTGATGAGAAGTATTCACATATGAATAAACTTGTAGCAGAATTGGAAACCTTTCTTAATAATGTGAACCCAAATGCAAAGGAGATGAAAGAGGCACGGTCACTTCAACAGGCTGCAGCTGCTGTGAACATCCAAGACATCAACGGATTTTCATACGAGCCGCCCAATCCAGATGATATTTTTGCCATTTTTGAAGAAGTAAATTTTGGTGAACCCAACGAGAGGGAGATTGAACCATGTGTCGCTTATTCTCCAGTGAGTCATGCCTCAAAGATTCACACAGTGAGTCCTGAAGCCAACTTGATAAGTAAGGATAGCTTTCAGATACGTTCTGATGTATTTATGGATGACAATGATTATATAGAAGAAGATGAAAGTGGATGGGAAACTGTGAGCCATGTTGAGGATCAAGGATCAAGTTGTTCCCCAGAAGGTAGTGCTCCATCAGCAACCAAGAATCATCGAGAGATTAATGTCTCAGAGAGGAGTGTGCTTGAATGGGAAGAAAATACAGGTGAAGAGACCCCAACTACTGAAATTAGTGAAGTCTGTTCAGTATCAACTAAGCCATCTAAGAAGGTATCATCGATTGCGAAGCTTTGGAGGTCAGGCCCAAACATTGGGGATAATTACAAGATAATCTCTGTGGAGGGAATGAATGGAAGGGTATCTAATGGGGGCATCAGTTCTCCTGATTGGGGACCTGGAAAAGTTGGACTAAGCCCCCAAGACCTTCTATGCCAGTTGAGTTCTCCTGAGTCAGGAAATCAGCATAATCGAGGCATGAAAGGATGCATTCCTCGCAATGCACAGAAGAATAGTTTGAAAGCCAGACTTATGGAGGCTAGGATGGAAAGCCAGAAGGTTCAGTTGCGCCATGTTCTTCAACAGAAGATTTAGATGTGAACATAGGCAAAGATTCCTCACCTGTATAACTGAAGAATAACCCACAAGCAGCAGTTTTTTTGAATTGTGAAAGTGCTAATCTGCTGCTTCTAGAAAAACTGCTTGGAAATGATGAAGGACAATGAAAAATGCACTTTTCCTGCCTCAGACTTTGGCCATGTTTCTGTTCTTCATTATCACTCGCATTAAGCATTGAGCAGATAATATTTTCATCCCCTTGTGCCAATGCCTCAATAATCATCTTGGGAAATACCCTGATTTGTATTCTATAATGATCGGCCTTGCTTCATTTTGTGTAGGATTCTATAAAAATTATGAGAAGCATGATGCTTGTATTGTATCATTTCAAGTCTGAGGACAAATATGCAGGGAAAACAGATCATCATGATCATCATGAATTATAGATGATAGCATTTATCCTTTCAGCAACTTGATTTTCTATCATAGTAGATATGTGACTTTGAATTTGTCATTGATTGTAGGAGATGACAAGGATGATATCTGGTCCCAGCACAAAAAAATGACCGTAGCTATAAAAGTTAGTACATGAACGCTGGGATCTATATAAAATAATTGACATTTAGTGATTAATATTTTTATATTGTATGAGATAATTTTATCTGTTATATATATATAATGAGGATTAATTTTTTTCTGTATAATTCGGAGGTATTGTTAGGGAAACAAAAGAAGAAGAAGATAGAAGTAGAGAGAAGTAGAGAAGTTAGAGAGAGAAAGATTGTCCAGCAATTTTCTGATTTTCTTTCTTTCTATTTTCCGTATATATTCTTGATGGAATGAGTTTAATTGGATGACAAATTAAAAGATTACAATAAGCCTCATTAATATGACTCAATGGGCCATTAACCCATTATGAACTCTTCAAAACGCTTGGGCTTGAGAATACTCCTTTTGGGCTTGGTAGCCCTTCTATTGTCTTGGGCCTCAGCATTATTGTTTATTACATCCCTCTGCCCTTGAAATTCAGCATCGTCCACGATGCTGTTGGAAGTAAATAGTGGCGGACCAATCAGAGGAGGTCTTTGCTTCGCATGTGGATTGAGATGGTTACCGTTGGATGTAAGCGGATCAACGGTAGAAGAGCCAAGTGTGGTTGAGTGGTTGACGTGGCGTGTAAATAGAGGACCGCTAGGAACAAGTGGGTTGGAAGCTGAAGAGACAGGCACCAGCTTAGGTGAAAGGGGACAGGTTGTCTGACTGTCCATTTGCTGAGAGCGCGGAAGAGAGGAGTCCTCCATAGTCTTCAGTGGAGAGATCCCTTGCACCACAAAAAATTTATCCTCCCAAGTGCAATCGTCTAAAGGAAGGCCATCCCATTGTACAAGCACTTGGGGAACTTCCTGACCTTGCCTCCAAATGGTGCGGTGGGCCACAATCGCACGGGGCTCATGGATTGGAGGTCCGTCGTGTGGGATCGCTGGTAAAGGCTGATGCTGGAGTGTGGTGGCCGCATGGAACGGTCGAAGGAGAGAAACATGAAAGACGTTGTGAATGCGAGCAGTCTCAGGGAGTTGCAACCGGTATGCAACGGTGCCGATGCGTTCCAGAACCTGATACGGACCGTGAAATCGTTGAGCAAGCTTCTGTGAGGAACGACGAGCAACCGAGATCTGTCGATGTGGCTGTAGGCGCAGTAAAACCCAGTCCCCAACGGTAAAGTCTCTAGCTTTTCGCTTTTTGTCGGCATAAGCCTTCATGGTTGTTTGAGATTTGAACAAATTTTCCTTCAATGTAGTCACAAGCTGGGATCTCGAAGTTAACTCCGTGTCAATAGCCTCGATGGACGATGAACCCAAAGTGTAGGCCAAGAGATTCGGAGGCTTGCGACCAAATGTGATCTCAAAAGGTGTGAAACCAGACGAGCTGTTGAAGGATGTGTTGAAATGGAACTCGGCAAAGCTCAAGTAAGTGGACCATAGCTTGGGCTGTGTATGAGCGAAAGCTCGCAGGTATTGTTGAATGCATCTGTTAACCCTCTCTGTCTGCCCATCTGACTGTGGATGGTAAGCTGTTGTGTATTTCAGGGATGTGCCTTGCAATTGAAACAAGGAACGCCAGAAGCTACTCAAAAAGATGGGATCACGATCTGAAATAATAGTCTTGGGAAAACCATGCAACTTGCCGACGGAGTCCCAAAAAATTTTGGCCACTTGTGAGGCGGAATAGCTGGAAGGCAGAGCGGTAAAGTGGCTACCTTTGGAAAAACGGTCCACCACAACCAATATGGAGGTGAAACCCTTTGATGGAGGTAAATGAGTAATGAAATCCATGGATAAGTCGGTCCATAAGGAGTCCGGGGGGGTAATGGGTTGTAGTAAACCATAAGGGGCATGGTTTTGGGGTTTAATCTTTTGACATGTGGCACAGTTTTTGACATACTGTTTGACATCCTGCCGTATTCCTTTCCAGGTGAAGGAACTTGAGATACGGTGGAATGTGGCTTTGACCCCGGAATGACCGCCTTGAAGAGAAGAGTGCATATCATGGAGCAGCTGAGAGATGAGGCTGGAGCCGGTGGGTAAGTAGATGCGGTTATTGTATAAGAGCAAGTTCCCGTGGACACGCCACCTTGGCCAAGAAGTAGGAGATGTTTGGAGGTCCTGAAGAATCTGTGTCGCATATGTATCTTTTTGTAATTCCATTTGTAAAACCTCTGAGTAATTTGAAGTGGGACCAGATAGAACAGCTAACTGGGCACCCGAACTGCTGGGTAGGACGTCCGGTTGCCTTGAAAGGGCATCGGCCACAATATTAGTTTTGCCTGACTTATATTGGATTGTAAAACTGAATCCGAGCAGCTTGGCGAGGAAAAGCTGTTGCTCTGGAGTTTGGACCACTTGTGACATAAGGTGGTGCAAACTCCGGTGGTCAGTGCGAATAATGAAGTGGGAACCCAATAGGTATTGTCTCCATTTGGCTACTGCCGAGGAGATAGCGAACATTTCACGCACATAGGTAGACTTGTTGCGCATAGTGGGAGATAACTTCTTGCTAAAAAATGCAATTGGGTGATTGAGCTGCAACAGCACGGCTCCCACTCCTAGCCCAGATGCGTCGGTCTCCACAATGAATGGAATGGAAAAATCTGGTAAGGCGAGAATGGGGGCAGACATCATAAGAGTCTTGAGACTGTTGAAAGCGGTGGTGGCCATGTCGGACCACTGAAAGCCGGACTTGCTTAACAGATCAGACAACGGTGAAGCAACCATAGCATAGTTTTTAATAAATCTCCTGTAGTACCCAGATAGGCCCAAGAAGGCCCTGACTTGGGTCTGAGATGTAGGTATAGGCCAATCCACAATAGCCTGGACCTTAGTAGGATCTGGAGCTACCCCTTGCCCAGAAATTATATGCCCGAGGAATTGAATAGAGGATAGTGCGAAGGAGCACTTAGAGAGCTTCACGTAGAACTGGTTGCTACGTAAAGTGTGAAGCACTTTGTCCAAGTGAGTTAAATGATCCTGAATATTCGCACTATATACCAGAATGTCATCAAAAAAAATAACCACAAATCGACGGAGATAGGTAGAAAAAACCTCGTTCATTGTAGCCTGGAATGTTGAGGGGGCATTGGATAGCCCAAACGGCATCACCACAAATTCGTAGTGTCCTTGATGAGTTCGAAATGCCGTTTTATGAATGTCAGAAGGTTCCATGCGAATCTGGTGATAGCCTGAGCGTAGGTCAAGCTTGGAAAAAATTGTGGCACCATGTAATTCATCCAGTAATTCATCAACCGTGGGTATGGGAAATTTGTCTTTAACTGTAACCGCATTGAGAGCACGGTAATCGACACAAAATCGCCATGTCCCATCTTTTTTTTTAACTAATAATACTGGAGAACTAAAAGAAGATTGGCTGGTGCGAATGAGCCCAGCTGCTAACATTTCTTTCACCAAGCGTTCAATTTTGTTCTTTTGAAAATGAGGGTAACAGTAAGGTCTCACCTGAACTGGCTTAGAATCAGGCTGGAGCAAAATCTTGTGATTTAAAATCCTTTCAGGGGGAAGGGAGGATGGAGGAATAAAGATGTCCTCAAATTCCCCAAGCAATTGTTGAAGCATGGGCTCGGCACCAAGGTCCGTTTGACTTTGGTCCACCAGAGGAGACGGAATGGCAGGTGTGTTGTCAGTGTGAGTAAAACACATTAGACACGCATCAATGGAATCATGTGCCATTAACTTTTGTAATTGGGCCGTGGAAATGAGTGAAGGGTCCATGGTTAAAGCCCCTTGCAATACAATAGCGGCATCACCCTTTTTGAACGACATGGTAAGTTGCTGGTAGTCAGTAATAACAGGACCCAATGTTGCTAACCATTGTACCCCCAGAACGACATCCGCACCCTTCAAGTCAATAACAAATAAGTCGACCAAAAATGTTTCGGTTTGTAAAATGAGAGCAACTTGCATGCACTTAGCCGAACATAGGAGCTTATCGCCATTTCCCACTTGAACTGAAAAAGGGTGTAATGGCATGTAAAGTAAGGTGAAGATAGGCAGCCATACGAGGAGTAATGAAATTATGAGTACTCCCACCGTCAATGAGGACCTGTAAGGGATGGCCCGAAACCAATCCTTGTAAGCGAAATGAACGAGAAGTACAATGCCCAAAGAGCGCATTAAAACTAATTTCCGGTTCAAGAACTTGGGGTTCCACCGTGTCAGTAGAAGTGGGAACCACCTCAAGTAATGGGTTGTCCGGAGTATCAATCTCATCCCCTTCCATATAGAGAAGAGCAGATTTGGCCTTACACTTATGGCCAAAGGAATATCGTTCATCACAATTAAAACATAAGTTCTTCTCCCTTCTAGCCAGAATTTCGGCTGGAGATAAACGTTTAATTGGAATAGCGGCAATAGGAGCAGGGAGGGAAGTAGATCCTGATGATTGGGTTGCCGTGGGAATCGCAGTAGTAGCCTTAGGAGCCCATTGTTTAAACGGTCTCTCAAGATTGATTTGATCATCATAAACACGGGCCAGTGCAAAGGCTTGATGCACATCCGTGGGTCTATGTGGAATAACAGCACTTCGAATTCGGGGTTTTAGGCCAGAGAGGAACAAACTCTTTGTGAGAATAGGGGATAAACCCTGTACACGGCTTGATAGGCGTTCAAAAGAAGTTTGATAATCTTGCACGGAAGATGTTTGCTGCAATTTCGCAAGGAGTGAAGCAGGATCCTCAAATTCAGTAGGACCGAATCGGTGATGGAGAGCGAGGACAAAAGCGTTCCAAGTCAGAATAAGGCCATCGCGGGACATGCCTTGAAACCAGCTTGCCGCTGGGTCCTCCAGATGAAACGAAGCCAGCAACAACTTATCGTTGTCAAGTGTTTGATAAAATGTGAAGTAGCGTTCCACTGCAAACAACCAGCGAGTGGGATCGCCGGAAGAAAACCTGGGTAAGTCCAGACGAGGAACTCTTCCACCAGGTCCAGGACCCAAGATACCATGTGGGCGACCCTGATTATGAATTAAACCAAGATTAGGGTTCTGCTGGATTGTACGTTCCAGATCTGTACGGAGCTCACCAAATCGTTCCTGTTGCTGAAATTCCATGGCCTCGAAACGTCGATCATGAGCAACCTCCCATGTCGAGAGTAGTTGGGCATTAGAAGCCTCAGCCGTTTGTAATCGAACATCAGTCGCTTGAAGTTGTTGTCGAAGGTCAGCTATCTGCTGTTGCAAATCTCTCATCCTAGTGTTTTCTGCCATAGGAGGAGATGCATCAATGAAAGCACCAAATTGTTAGGGAAACAAAAGAAGAAGAAGATAGAAGTAGAGAGAAGTAGAGAAGTTAGAGAGAGAAAGAGATTGTCCAGCAATTTTCTGATTTTCTTTCTTTCTATTTTCCGTATATATTCTTGATGGAATGAGTTTAATTGGATGACAAATTAAAAGATTACAATAAGCCTCATTAATATGACTCAATGGGCCATTAACCCATTATGAACTCTTCAAAACGCTTGGGCTTGAGAATACTCCTTTTGGGCTTGGTAGCCCTTCTATTGTCTTGGGCCTCAGCATTATTGTTTATTACAGGTATCCCCATTTAACTTCCTCCGGTCACCTTGCTCTCGGGTACGGCCCTGTAGGCTAGCCCCTCATTGGAACAACGGGTGCATTGAGCTTCGCTACTGGAGGAAGGATGAGACTAATCCCCCAACCGAGAAGGAGACACTTTCTTCCTCTGGCCCCCAAAGATTTTTCAAGAATTTGCTTGAGATAAGGTTTGAACCCCTGACTCAAATAAATCCTTAGGAGCTCAGTTGCCAACTGAGCTACCCTTGGGGTTTAACATGAGAATATTTTTTCATGTTACATACACAATACATGAGTGAGGTTCATAAAAAAGTGAGAAAATAAAAAAATTAATATGGGTTTTACCTTTTAATTATGAGTGTAACATGAGAAAATAAAATGAGAAAATTATTTCCCATATAAAATAAGCTATCAAACTCTATGCTTGAATGTGATTGGTGATATAATACCCAAAGCTATCATGAAATACAATACAACTAGCTACACCGCTCAAAGGTCGTGTAGCTCAATGCATACTGCTCAACTCATTTTTTAACTTACCAAACTAGCTAGACCAGACAGGTGATCATAAATTCACCTATATATATATATAGTAATAATAAACATATTTCTGATTTAACAAATGGATTATTTTCATAACCATTACCTTACCTAAACCAAACTAAAAATCACCTCAAAATAAATGTCTTGACTAATTAATAATATATCCATATGTTAATATAAGAATGGAGAATCGTTGGAACTTGGGATGCCAAACCTATATAACACCAACTAATAAGGTCATTCAACTTCCACCATACCAGATATGATTAGCAAATTTCATTGTGATGCAAATTATAAAAGAAATGAATCTTAAAATTTTATATGACTTGATTATGTGAAATTTGTGTTAATATCTTTCTTCATTAGTAATAATTGAATCTGATCTATTTAATGTATCTGAAGAAAGAAATAGATATAAAAATTTCACATAATCAGCTTATGTAAAATTTTAACATGAGAGGATCCCCTTCGAATATCTTATGATCACCTAATAAATAATAGCATAGGTGCCCTAATGAGTGGGTACGTACGTTGAGACTTTCTGATGAGTAATGTGCACAATTGTAGGAAATATTTAATGTTCTTCAGGACCACCCAATGATTTTGTCTCCCTCTCACAACACTAATTTTTTCTTTCCCTTTTTACTCCTGCTATTTTTTCTCTTTCCCAATTTTACCCCCCCCATTTACACTAAGGGACTACCTAAAAAATGGTAGTCCCAGTCCATAATAAATCCTCGGGAAATGCATCGGTGCTGTTGTAGGAAAATGAAAGATGGTCATGTAGACACAACATTTTAGGAGAGAAAATGATTCAAGGAGAGAGAAAATGTAATAGATGGGGCCCACAAAAACTGTCTCTGCTAGAAAAATTTTCTTTTTCCTGTTATAGTAGCGATGCATTCCCCTAAATCCTCTCACAATTGTGAGCATTACTTTCTGAGCTGGCACGACTATACCATGAAATAGCTGCAACTTTCTTAGCTAGGGATATGGGACTTCTAGGAGCCATAGAGAGCAGTGATTGTGTCAGCCTTGATGAAAGTGGTTGTTAAAGGAGCTTGTACTGATATGATTCTTGAGACCTACTTGTTGAGAATTTAACAGGGAATAGTTTCACACAGGTTAAAAATAAATCAAGTAAAACACAGCTTTTAAGATTTTGAATTGAGAAGTGATGTTGAAATTAGGGATGTGCATGGGTCGAATGGAACCAAATATTTTGAAAAATCGATTGAATTGGTTTAAATGGTTCGGTTCAAAATTGGTTCAGTTCGGAAGTGATTCGGTTCGGAACCGGTTCGGGTCGAATCTATTTTGAAAAGAAAAAAAAATTAAAAAATAAAGTTATAAAAATCAATTTGGTTCGGTTTGAACACAGTTCGGTTCAGTTCGGAAGCGGTTCGGTTCAGTTCAGTTCAAAATGGTTCGGTTCTCAAATTGGTTCTAAAAACCGGTTCAGTTCATGAACTGATTCTTTAAAAACCGGTTATTTTAAGGGTGGTTCAGTTTGGTTCATGGTTCGGTTCAGGTTTTTGGTTATTTTGTACATCCCTGGTTGAACCCACTAATTGTGATGGATTATAATGTGTCCAATTACGATAGTTATGTTTTTGCAATAATGAAAACCTAAGAGCAACTCAAAAATTTCGAAATGTTGAAGAGAGTACAAATGCTAAGGGAGCCCCAAGTCACAAAATGTCACTAAACTTAGCCATGGCTTGAATAATATGTCTTGAAAGATGTTAGTTGTGTTATTTTAGTCCAAGTTTTCATTTATACAAATTAGTTTTTGGAGAGTTAAACTCGTTAGTAACGTGATAATTTTAGTATGGTAAACTTGTAAGTTGATAAACAAATTTTCTAAAAATAATCCGACACATGTAACGTCTTTTGGAACTAAATCACATATTTACTCCTTAGAAGTTAGAATGTAATTTTTTTTTTTTTTTAATGTGACATAATAGGATGGACTTCCAAAGAAAAATGTTAGTTTCTTATACCAAAATTCATTTTGCTATCCTTTCTTCGCATGTCCAAACCCCAAAGTAATGTATTGTTCATGATTAAAATTTATGGACTAGTTAATTTTTTATTGGAATAAATAGGTAATTTAATCGGGGAATGACCGTTTATAATTTTTTTTTTACAAATTACACTAAGTATGACCGGTCATACACTCTTGATTGAAGCATGTCTGGATATACTTAGTGTAGTTTGTAAATAAAAAATTTGTAATTATAACTTTTCCCAATTTAATCATTAGATATATCCTTTTCTTATAATATAGTTCTTAAATTTATTCATTATGTTATGGAGTAGTCCTTAATTTTTAACTTCATCAAACGAAATACTAATGTGTTGCAGATTTTATAAATTTAAAAACCAACTTATAAAAAAAATTAAAGGCTAAATTGCAAGAGAGAAACATTTCTAAAAATTAAATTACCAACTCACTTGGAGAGCTGGAGCGCTTACGCACTCGAGCCTTTTATAGCAATACCTATATAAACTTCCTCACATAATTTTTTTATACAAACTTTCTCACATACTTTACATATATTAAAGTAGAAAAATTTTGCTGTTGAGACAGCAGAACGAAAAAAAAGTTTCTATATTGTGATGTGGAGATATGTGAAAAGTTATATTTTCAACCAACATTTCTCTTGCCAAACTATTCTTTTAGTACCTTTGTTTGAAGCGTCAAATGATATATATCGTTTTATTAAGTGTCCTTTATTGTTGTTCACTGTATTTCTCTTACATTGTGTTCGAAGATAAACATCAATCTCTGGCGAGGGTGCTAGTAGTAATATCTACAGAGTAACTGGAAGAGATGACCGACAATGATGAGTTAAGCTATCAAACACCAATACTTCAAAAATCTTAACGTGTCGTTTCCGACACTTCCCGACACTCCAACACGCGTTATAGAAATTCAAAAAAAGTTTCAATGAGTTTTTAGTTCCAACTATTAGATTCGTTGGATTATAATTACCATTTTATTGAGTTTAATATAAATATATGGGATATCTTATATTTCTTTACAAAATTGATGAATATTATAAGTTTATTTTCATCTTTTTGTTAAATTATTGAATATTAAATATAATATACACTAAATAAATTAAAAATATTATTTAATATCAAAACGTGTCATAACGTGTCGAAATCTAACATTTTTTATAATTAACGTGTCGGAGTGTCGTGTCGTTTCGTGTCACGAGTCCCGTGTCGGTGTCGGTGCTACATAGGAGTTAAGCACCTCTAGCCAAAGTCTTATGAGTAAACAGCAAAAGAGTGTGTGAGGAAATTCTGGAAATGACGAGAGCTCTAAAATTAGAATGGATTGTGGAATGTGATGGATCCAAAGTGTTTTCCCCAGGGGTATCATTCATGTATTTATACTAGCCCTGGAGAGCAGTTATTGAGATGGTCATGCCCTATAACAATTTCTCAAATGAGATCTTGAATGTTAGAGAATAAAGGAAAGATTGTGAATGCAGACCCACGACCCGAGCTTACGGGCTTAAGCCCAAGCCATAGAGGTCTATCAATGGTGCAGGCCCACAAACCGGGCTTACGAGCTGAAGCTCAAAACAGAGAGAACTTCCCTAACTAAGAAGCCTATCTTGAGCCTGAACAATATAATAATCCTCACTAGTAATTATGGATTTAATATTGAAGAATAATTAGAAGAAAAAGAAATAAAGTCATCTTTGGTGAAAAAGGAGTTAAAATGACAGTTAAGTGGTAAAAATGCGGGTAAATAAAGTTACTTAAAAAGTGAGAGTAAAAATAGAAACGCGGCTAGAAAAATATTCTAGTCTACTGGATAAAGTTTGGTAATGAAAGGAGGTGTGTAGATAGATGACCTTATACCCACTGGTATAATGAACTTATATAAGTGACTAAGAAGTCACTATTCTTCTTCGTTTTTTTTTCGGCTGAGACAGAGAGACGGAAGCGAAGAGGAAAGAAAATGGAGATTTTCATGGAAAATCTTCCAAAATTCATAACTTGAGATAGAGACCTCTAAATCACTCCGTTCCAAAGCCAACTTGTGAGAAATTTTGAGAGGAATCCATTGGTACCAGTATTTATGGGTGGGTTTTACTATAGAGAGATATCTTCCTCCTTTAAATTTCGGATTTCATGGATATTATGGATTTTGATGAAGTTTGAAGCCATGGAAGCTTGAAGTAAGCCTTCCCCTTCGTTCTAGGTAAGCTTATGTTGAAAAGTCCTAATTTTCTTTGAGTTTTGAGGAATATTTGATATAGTTTTCAATTTTGAAACTTTGGTTTGATTGAGCATGTTAGAGCTTGATTGAGGCTTAGCTCATGTTGAGAAAAGTGTTCAGATGATGATTTTAACGGTGAAAATGTATTTGAAAAATTTAAGATACCGTATTTTTGAATAGTGACGTATACATGAATAGTAACGTATATGTGAATAGTACTGTATAGATGAACAATACCATATGTATACATTGATGTTGTATACTAATAGAAATGTGTTCCTTGGTTATAGTGTTAGACCAAGTGGACTTGTGGAGCAAGAGCATGGACATTGAGCAAGACTCTTGATTATTTGAGATTGAGGTGTTGGTTATCTCTTGAGCAATTGTTGACTTACGGACCTGTGACTTGGAAGAGGCTAGGAAAAGAGCTATTCCAGGTAAGCTTTCGGTCCTTGGGGTTAATCCCCCTTTTGTTCCACCAGACTCTGAGGGAGGGTGGTAGTTTGATATGGTATGTTGAAAAATAATTTGTTATATGTTGCATGTATATGTATGTTTGTTTGTGTGCCACACAAGACAGTGTTTCCTTGTGTGAGGCATAAGACGTTGTTTCCTTATGCATAGTATGAGACGGTGTTTCCTTATGCATAGTATGTTGCAAGACGGTGTTTCTTTGCATAATGCATACTTGTTATATTCTCTGGCCAGTAGGATTACATTATTGCACACTGCATTGTCATACATATTCTGATGAATGCATGGATTTTTATACTGTGTTTATACCAGAAGTGAGCTTAGGGGTGGAGGAGCCCTCCAAGGGTCCCTAGCTTACTGAGGTAATTATATTATCTCACCCCGCGTTATGGGGATTACCATTTCAGATACAGGAGTTGAGGTGCTGAGGTATCACGTGGCAAGAGGTCAGATGGGAGATATTACCCGACGTGATAGTCAGGATTAGCATATATACCACGTTATTCTTTTAGAGAGAATAGGTAGTGTCTATGCCATGTTGTTAGTCTGTATATTCTGTTAGTGATGTATAATCAGGTCTATGTTATTTATTTAATTGTATCACTTCTGTTTATTTGATGTAATTATATAAGTAACATCATGGACTTTATTTAGAGAAAGTATGAATGTATGATTATGAGATAGCCTATGCCATGGATGGCTGGGTAATATGGTTTATGTATGGATTATAATGAGCTGTCAATCAGGTAGAAATTATCTTGGTGGGAATTATCCCCAGTGGTCCAAAATACAGAGGAAATGCTATCCGTTTTTATTTTGGCCATGGAAGTAAAAAAGGTTGCAATACATAAGGAAAAAGAGAAAATTTATTCAGTTAAATTCCACATTAATTAAGTTGAACATGTTATGTTTAATATCATATGAATGTTAATTAACCAAGGGGCGTTACAAACCCGTTAAGAGGATCTGGGATGATACGCTGAACACATTGTATCTAAAATTTTCTCATAACAAATTACCTTACCTCTTTAAAATACTTATGATTGACTTAGTCATAAAGTCAAGGTACTGTGATGGACTATTTTTAGTAATTTAACTTAAAGCCATTTTGCTTTAGCTGCGCCATGCACTTATTTTTTTTTTTTTTGGATAAAGGGAAAGCAAAGAAACAAAGGAAAATTAGAGCATTACAGCCCTGGGCCAAACAGTGCCCCTACAATCACTAAGAACTCTATCTCTACAATCAGTGGGAATATCCCTCAAGATAATGATATCCCAGCAGCCTTGTTTATGGCCTTGATTTGCTAGCCAATCCGCAACACTGTTGCCTTCCCTGTATGTGTGGGAGAGCTTGATCTCCCAGCTCCTACTTAGGAGCTCCTGGATCCTTCCAATAATAGCAGCTAGAGGATGGTTAGGGTTGCTGCCTTTTTCAATGAACTCCAAGGCCACTTTTGAGTCACTTTCAAGCTGAATTTTCCTAAAGTTTTCCTTCCAAGCAATTGTTAACCCAGTAAGGATCCCCCAGAGTTCAGCTTTGACTGACGTACCGAATCCAAGATTCTTAGTAAATCCTAATCTCCATCTACCATCTTCATCTCTGAAAACCCCTCCACATCCTGTATTAATCCCTCCATTAGTGCTTGATCCATCCACGTTCAGTTTGATCCAGCCTGGGGTAGGTCTTAACCAATTAATTTGAAGTTCCACTTTCTGTCTAGGTTGGATACCAGCCTTTGATAAGCTCAGTTGTGCTTCCTTGAAGTTGTTCATGTAAACTTTTGCACTCCTCACAATTGCGGCGTCGGAGATGCTTTTATTGGAGAAGACAAAAGTGTTCCTATCACTCCAAAGCATCCAACAGATTATGCCAAACAAGAGGGGCCAATCAGCGTTCCCCTGAGTTTTAGAATGAGGGGAGAGATTAAGGTTTAGCCAGTTAATTAAATTCCCTGCAGCAAAAACTGACCAGGGGGAAGGGGAAGCTTCTTCCAAATTGCAGTAGCCCATCTGCAATCTCTAAAAACATGGATGTTGGTCTCAACAAAAGAATGACATCTCGGGCAAAGGTCCGAGCTAGCCATATGCCTCTGCACCCTGCGGTTGTTGGTTAGTAGGTTTTCTCCCATAAGAAGCCATAAAATTTTTTTTATCCTTTGAGGCCCTTCCCAACTCCAAATGAGGTTCCAGTTGAGATGTGGGCAGTGAGAGGAATTATCTTCCAAGGCTTTGTATGCAGTGCTGATGGAGAAGGAGCCGTCATTTGAGTTTAGCCAAATAGCTTTATCACTGCCATTTAAGGGAGATGGGGGCAGAATGCCTGCTATGGCATTAGCTGCCTCTGGAGAAACAAGATGCTCGAACAATTGCCAGTTCCAAGAATCGTCATTGCCCCTAAGATCCCCAACTTTCCAGTCAAGGGCAGCAGCAGGTACATCTTGGGAAGCAGCTTCAATGATAGGGTAGAAACCAGGAACCCAGTTATCATGCCAAAAGAGAGTATTCCTACCATCTCCAATCATGATTCTAGTGTTTTTTATAACCAGGGGCCAGACTTTTGAAACTCCTCTCCAAAGATTAGAGGCATTCTGGACAGGTTTAAGATAAGGAATCATGTTGTTCTCCAACTTGTATTTACTTCTAAGAACTCTAGCCCATAGGGACTCGGGATTGGTGATGATGCCATGCCCAATTTTCATAATGAAAGCCTGATTAAGTTGTTTCATGTTCCTCATCCCTAAACCCCCTTCAGTCTTTGGCCTGCAGATGGAATTCCAGGGAAGAGCATGAACTTTCCTAACACCTTGACTAGATCCCCAGATGAATCCCCTTGTCTTTTTCTCTAACTCATCGCAGGTGCCAATTGGCAGAGAGGAAGTTTGCATGGTGTAAGTAGGAAGGGCTGCCATAACAGTCTTGGCCAGGGTGACCCGGCCTGCCATAGCTATAGAAGACTGGTTCCAGGAATTGAGTCTTTTATTTGCCTTGTCTAAGATGAACTTGAAGGTTTTTTTCCCCACTCTATGGTGATGAATGGGGATCCCCAAATATTTTCCTAGGTCAGCAGTGGGATCCACACCTAACTCCTGGCTGATTTCCCTCACTCTGTTATGATTAACATTATTAGAGAAGAAGACTTTTGTTTTGCTCTTGTTAACTTTCTGCCCAGAAGCTTCGCAGAAATGATTTAGAACATTATTTACCACAGTAGCTTGGTCCAGAGAGGCCTCACAACACAGGAGAAGGTCATCTGCAAAGAAGAGATGAGAAATGGGAGGGGCATGCTTGCAAAGCCTTATGGGTTTCCACATCTCCTGTGAGGTTGCTTGAGATATGAGGTGAGCTAATCTCTCCATGCAGAGAACAAAAAGGTAAGGGGATAGGGGGTCCCCCTGTCTTAGACCCCTTGTAGGTTTGAAGTCCTCTGTTCTTTCACCATTCCATAAAATGTTCATAGAGCTAGAGTTGACACAGCACATGATAAGACTTGTGAGTTCACTGGGAAGCCCGAGATCCAGGAGGGTATCATGAAGGAAAGTCCAGTCTATCCGGTCATAAGCCTTTTCAAGGTCAACTTTGATCACCATCCACCCTTTCTGACCCTTCTTTCCTCTCATGGAATGGATCATCTCCTGTGCTATGATGATGTTATCAGCACTCAGTCTCCCTCTAACAAAGCTGCATTGGTTTGGCATGACCAGGTAAGACATGTAGCTCTTAAGCCTATTGGCTATAATCTTTGTGATAAGTTTATAAATCACGTTACAGAGACTTATGGGTCTGAATTCAGCAATGGTCTCTGGATTATCCACCTTGGGAATCAGACAAATGAGAGTATGATTGATGCTAGCAACCCTTGCTGGATCGGAGAAGATATCAAGGGTGAGAGAGACAACAGAGTCCTTGATATTATTCCAGTTGGACTGAAAGAAAAGAGCATTTAGGCCATCAGCTCCTGGGGCCTTGTGGGGATTCATGCTAAAAACTGTTCTTCTAATCTCTTCTTCCACAGGTAGCATGTTAAGAGCAGACAAAGTACTCTCATTAAGCTTAGGGAAGGCTCCTTGGATGATGAATTGTTGTTTCAAAGGACAGTCTTCACGATACAGGTTCTGAAAAAAGTTCAAGGCCAAGGCTTGCAAGGAGGGGGGGTCATCAATCCATTCTCCAATGGCATTTTTTAAACACTTGATCTTATTTCTCCTTCTTCTAATGATAGTAGAAGTGTGAAAAAACCTGGTGTTCTTGTCCCCAAAATTAAGCCAGTCCCTCCTAGCTCTCTGAAACCAGCAAAGCTCCTCCCTGATATAAATCGAGTTGAGTTGATGCCAAAGATCCTTATGGAGAGCTTCCAGGGTGCTGTCAGGACCTTTATCAAGCTCTTCATCAATACCTCTAAGTCTAGCCTGGATTCTTCTTTTCATTTTCAGCATCTCAAGGAAGGTAGAATAGTGCCAAGCCGAGGCTGTTTGCTGGAAAGAAGCAATGGCAGAGTTCCAATCCACATTTCTGGCCCAACTAGAAGTAACAATATTATCAAATTCCTCATGCAGCAGCCAAGCATCCAGAAATTTGAAGGGTTTAGTTCCTTTGCTAGTATTCAACTGAACATGCTCCCCCAAAATGATGGGTCTATGGTCAGACCCATTAAAGTGATGGTGAGTGACAGTTCTTTCCGGGAAGAGATGAAGCCATTCCTCATTAGAGACTGCTCTGTCTAGTCTTTCCAGAAGATTCCCCCTTTTCCAAGTAAAATTAGGGCCATTAAACCCCAGATCTTCCAAATCACAGCAGTCCAGACAGTCTTGGAACTCTTGGATAGAATTCCAAGCAGCCACACTTCCACCTTTCTTTTCGGAGGGGCTAAGGTAGGCATTGAAGTCCCCCATGAGAAACCAAGGGCCAGAGGTCAAATTCTTTAATCTCTCCAGGTCTTTCCATAAAACAGTTCTTTCCATTCTTCTAGGGCTGCCATAAATGGCAGTGAAGAATTCCACCTGAGCAGGATCTTTCCAAGATAGCTTAGTGTGCACGAATTGGTGATCAGCTTCGAGGATATTCACCTCCACTTCATTTTTATTCCACAAAAGGCAGATACCTCCTGAGAATCCAATCGGGTCTTTGTGGTATTGGCTGTCAAAACCCAATTTTTTATAGATCTTATCAGCCTTCCTACCACCAATCCTAGTTTCTATCAAAACTAGCAGCTGAATACGATTAGCTGCAACAAAATCTTTTAGGAGTGCAGAGAGGCCTTTCTTCCCTACTCCTCTAACGTTCCAAGTGCACACTATCATCAGGAAACTAATAAAGGGAGTGTGGGCAGGGAAGCAAGGCAATTAGAGCCTGTCGGAGTAAACTTGAACCACCCCCTCCATGTTGGATATGTCCTCCAAAGGGTTTCTATTGGCCAGAGCAGATTGATGCCAACGCATCAGTTCCAGGCTGTCAGGGTGTTTCTCTTTATCTTGATTTGAGGGGTTATGAGGTATCATAGCCGTAGGTGAAGGAAGAATCTCCTTATTGCAAGGAGATTGATTGGGGAAAACACCTTGGATAACAGGGACACAGGCTGCAGGTTCTGTTTGGGAAGCAATGGTGCCACGGCCTTGTTTATGTGGTATAGGAGGATTGGTTCCTTTCTTGTGTTTCGGGTTTGAAGACTGGCTTCCTTTACCTTGTTTGTTAGGTCTCTCAGTGGATCTCACCTTAATGACCTCATTTCTATTAGGAAATGACTCAACAGACTGTTTACCTTTGGGATCTTTGATGGTATGCTTTAGGATGCCACCACCCTTCCCCTTTGACTCAGGGGTGTCCTCAGATAACTGTGATGTTTCCTTATCTTCCATACTGATCACAGCAAACCGAGATCCTCCTCCTCCTGCTGGGTTAATAGCTAGGTTCTCATTCTTTGTTTTCTGAGGGACAGGGGTAGCCTTACGAGATTGTGAGGGGTCATCTCTTGGTTTTTTCCCTCTGTTAAATTTCTGAACAATCATCCAGCTTCCACGATCTTGGGATTCCACTTCCTTCTGTTTCTGGACTAGGGGCACTACTACCCTGTTCTGTGTTACTGTAGGGGATTCCTCTTGCGTGTCAGGTATAGTGATATTTCTTGGGCATGAGTCATGCTTGTGGCCATATTCACCACAGTTGAAACATATGAGATGTAGCCCTTCATAAGCAACCGGAAAGATTCTGTCTGCTATTCTAAATTTGGCTATAAAACCTTTCTTCAGATCAATTTCTACACAGACCCTAGCAAATTTAGCCCTCTCTGTGAATTCATCAATACCAGACTCTCCTAGTCTAATAGAGTTTCTATCAATTTTGATAGTTCTGCCAAATAGGTTGCCAATATTTCTAAGGTGTTTAGATTTATAGAACTCAAGGGGCAAACCTGGGATCCGGATCCAAACAGCCAGCTTCCTCACACTGTCATCATATGGGTTGAACATTGGACGCCATTTCTGCACCGTGACATAGTGATCCGCCACTATCCAGGGTCCCTCCTCCAAGATATGCTTGTAGTCCTGCTCATCCCACAGCCTAGAAGTCATTGTCCAGGTCCACAAACTCATATGGGCCTCTGATACTCCAAACTTTTCGAAGGCGATTAATCAGGAAACTCATTCCTATCTTCTTGCCAAGAAGTTTGAATATCAAGGCATTCCTCCATTCTTTACAGTCTTCCTTGTGTTCTTCGCTGGGTATTTGGTATGTAGGACAGAGGGGGTCCTCCTTCCAGCCTTCCGATCTTCCTTCCAAAGCCTCTTCAAAAGCATCGTTTTTCTTCTGATGGGCTATCCAGTCTTCGTCATCACTCTCAACATAGACTCCTCCCCCATTTAGGTTTTGGTTCAGGAGCGAGTCCTTGTACGACACAAGCTTCCTCTTTTCTGGCTCCATATCCTTACTACTGGGTTCCCCCAAATCTGGGACGGAGTTGATTGGCGATTTCTCCAGAATCGCTTCCTCTTGGACACCCGCTTCGCCCAACTGCATGTGTTCATCCATCACCGCATCTTGGATTTCGAGACCCTTTGGTTTCTTTGTGCTACGCTTCAGGTTGTCGTCTTCTTCCTTCGAGGCAGGTCTTGTTTCTCCCATGGAAAGAGGGAGGAAGGGAAAACCTAGCAGAGAGATCTTTATTTAGGGTTTATTAAATATATAAATTTTATCGCCATGCACTTATTATTCTCCTGATCTAACTATTTTTCACGAGCAACAAGATGCTGTAAATTGCCATACGTGTTTGCGTAAATTGTGGATCTTAATAGTTAGCATTACCCTTGATCCCTATGTAAATATGATTATGCTCAATTGTCATAAATTTCTTCTGTCATGTCTTAGTGTTAAGGATGAGAACAAGAAAGCTAGCAATGCAAAATCACTTGCAAAGAAATTGATTCAGGGCTCTTTTTGCTTAATAAAATTTATTGGAGAAATATAACATAAAAATTATTGGCGCAACCTTCACGTAAGAGTTTAATTTTTTGAATTGATTTAATTTTTTTTATATGACATCAGAGTTTATATAACCAAATAATTACGAATTCAATGTCCTAATTTTATTAATAAATAATTAAATATTATAAAGTTTCTTGTGCATTGTTTACTCTTTAAACCCAATAAACATTTGCGTGAAAAGGTATATATATTAGAAAAATATAATATATAAATCATGTAGTGTTCACCTAACAACTTAAACTTTTGAATTTAATTTATTCTTCATGAAGTTTTAATGCGACTTTTTTCTCAAGTGATTCTTTGTAATATAAAACTTATTAATTTTATGAGATTTATAAGAATAATATTACAAAAAAAATGATTGTATAATCTTATAGAAACACTAAAAGTGAGGCACACCGATTTTATATATATATATATATATATATATATATATATATATATATATATATATATATATATATATATATATATATATATATATCACACATTACATTTCTTTGAATTTACTTCCACTTTGCTGTGATATGATCAAAATATAACCCTAATTTTATATGGGCTTTACATGTCTACTATCGGTGCAAAACTTTATTGGGTGTAGAATGAAAGGAGAACTATAAAACCCATTTTATATAGGTGTAAAATGACCATGTCCATGGAAAATAATATTTGAAATCTTACTAATATTCTAACAATATCAATATCTTTAGGGAAAAAAAAGGATATTATGATTTTTTTTAAAGGATATTATGACAAGTCAATATAATAAAAGGATTTAGATCCTTTTCTAACACAAGATTATGTTATTAGAGAGAAATAAAATAATAATAATAATAACTTACCATAATAAAATATTACTATCTCTTGATATTTAAAAGGGTTTATCATTTATCATTTAACATGACCACAAAAAATTTTCTACACTCACAATATTTTGTGGGGCCTGCAGCAAAAAAAAAAACTCCGGCACGCAAAACGAATCTCTATAACATAACATAATCATTTTTTCTACAACATAACTCTTATAAAACCTATTTAAAAACAGTAAAAGTTTACATCAATAATCAAATCAGAAAAGTTTTTCATTTTGTATGGGAAATTATTTTCTCATGCCGTAGGAGACTGTTCTCTCCTACTCTCCTCACATCGAAAATTGAGCCCCATTTTTTTTTTTCTACAAAAAAATTGATGGCCCACTTGTTTTGTCTCTGCATAAGATAAGATTTATCACATGTTGCATAAGAAAACTAATGCTCTTTTTTTATATTCAAGACTATTCATGCCTTTATTTCTTTAAAAACAACTTCTCTTATTATTTAACAACAAGAAAATTTTCAGATCCATAATCAAATTACAGAAGTTTTCATTTTGTTAGAAAAAGATGATTTTCATTATGAATTCGTTTGCTGTGAATATATATATATATATATATATATATATATATATATATAGGGGTGTAAATAGGCCAGGGCAGACAAGGCTTTGGCCTTCCTGGCCTAGGCCTGCAAAATAAAATGGTCGGCCTATCTGGCCTACGAGCCTATCGAAGGCTTATTATAAAGGCCAAGCCTGTCCTGTTATTTAAAAAGAAAAGACCTACATGGCCTATGAGGCCTTTTAGGCCTACCATATTGCAAATAAAATAAATATAAAATATCTCATTAATTAAACAATATTTCCAGCATGGGTCCAAATTATAAAAAGTCTATGACAATTTTTTTTAACAAGAATACAGATTATAAAAATTCATGACAACAAAGATTGAATTTTTCTTAGCACATCACAATCTTCAAGTGAACCTTTCAGCTTGATTATTCCCACTATATTTTCGAACCTGCAAGTAAAATATCTGAAAATAAAATTAGTTATGCATTTCACTATGTTTACATTATGATTTTCAAATGAGTTGTTAAAGAAGCAATTTATACCTTTTGTTTTTTTTCTTTAAATCATATTTATTTCATAACAATATTTCCTCGATTAAATTAATGCTTCGACAGTCTCTCGACTAAATTAGCACGATAATATTATATAAATAATATTATATAAAAAATAAATTTTAGAATATAAATAATATTATATAAAAAAAATTATTTTATTTAAAAATTGAAACAGGCCGGCCTACAGGCCAAAAGGCCAGGTTTTTTTAATTTGGCCTACGGCCTTGTTTTTAAATAGGCTCGCATACAAGCCTTTACCTGGTCTAATTACTTCGAAGGTCGGGCCAGGCCAGGCTTTTCATAGGCCAGGCCGTAGGCCCCTGTAGGCCGGCCTGGCCCATTTACACCCCTATATATATGAATTTGCACCTAAGGGTCTGTTTGGAGCACCTGATAAGGAATATAGGATAGGATAACTTATCATATCCTACCTTTATATCTTGTTTGGTGGGTCAATAGGATATGATTAGCTTATCCTATTTTCTCATCTTATCCTATCCAATATATGATTTCTTATCCTACGGGGGGAGCTGAGTTAGGATTCAATAGGATAGTATATCAATATTGGATACCCAATATATCCTCACGCTACCCAATATATTCTCACACTATCTAATATATTTATATTTATTGCATTATATTTTTTTTTTATTTTTTTTTCTTCTACATAATCTTATCTGTTATGGACCCAGGAAAAGCCCATATCCACAAGACTCGCATGACGCAAGCCCAAAGATAAGCACTATAATTAGGAGCTAAAGACCACAGGTATGGACACATTTTTCTAACCCTACTTTACGCAAACACACACACCCCGTCTGTGGGGATCGAACCCACGACCACATGGTGAAAGCGGAGTAGCAGCCGCCACATCCAAATCCTAATACGATGGGCGAAAAATACAAAAAAAAAAAATCAACCATTCAAGGTAGATCGGAATAATCAACCGTTCAAGGCAGATCGGATTCACAATTTCTTCAAACAAGCATAACGAAGCCGAGATAGAGATTGAGATTAAAATTATGGCTACCTCCGTCGTTGAGATCATGGTTGAGATTAAGATCAAGACCGAAACCCTGATCCTGTCCCGAGATCAGGACTAGCAAAATGGGAGCAAATCAAGCAAAGAGCAAAAGCTAAGTTGTTTTTCTCTTTTGTCTAATCTTAATTTGCTTTAAAAGAATGATACATCTTTTTAATATTTCATATCGATACCTGAGAAAAGGATCCATTTAAAAAAAGGATCCATCTTTTTTGAGAAAAGGATAAATCTTTTTAATATTTTATATCGATATTTGATGGAAAAACCCATCTTTTTAAAGGATCTACCTTCCTTTTATATTATTTAAAAAGATCCACCTTTTTAATATTTTATATCTATATCTGATTCCGTTAGAGAAAAGGATCTACCTTTTTAATATCTTATACCAATATTTATAAAAAAGTGTCATCTTTTTAACACTCATTGAATCGTGATAAATCCTCAATTTTTATAATTTTTGAAGACTCGGAATTCAGAAGTGATCAGTGCTGACTCCGATAATAATTCCTATTAGCCGAGATGTGTGGACAGGATATATGGATTCAAAGTTACTATGAGAAATAGACCAGTTCGAATTCACAAATAGCGAGTAATATCGGTTATGTCAATAATATCGTATTTATTATGAAATTATTGTTGATTAATTATTATTAATTACTGATTGTCGTCGGTTAGTTATTATATTAAATCAAAATAATTGCTGATTGCGGGTAATTAACACTAATTGCTGATTGAATTAAATCAATAGTTGATTGTCTTCTTATGGCTCAAATAAGGAAAAGATATCAATATTTTAAATAATATATATTTTGCTGCTACTCACCGAAATTGAGAACCTCATGAATTTGGATCTAAAATACACGAAGAAAATGGCCAATGCAGTGTCAAAATAATTGGCACTACTGCATGAATATATAATTAACCATTATTTTACAGAAATCATTTCATCTTGGAGAAGACAAAATTCATTCAGCGAGTCCCAATAAGAAATGATATTATTATAATAATGATCTGCAGCCAATACACTTTTATTTATTTTCATTCTTTGGAAGTTAATTTTTGCAGGTTCATAGATTTGAAAACTTGTTAATTTCGGATAAAGCCGAAAAGAGTTGGCGCGAAAGGTATGGTGAAAAGCTAGCTGATGCCGAAAAATAATCTCTTGAATATTGCTGGTAACTTCATCTGTTCAGTTCTGTCCTTACGACAGAAATGTTCAGCCCAATTAGGTTGATGAATTAATCTGAATCTAATGCTCTATTCAGGAATATCTATAGTATAGAAACCCTTGAATTTAGCTGATAACTGAATATCAAATGGAGTGTGTGAATATGGTTATGATCGTGAGTGAAAAATAGAATGTGTCTTTATCTCTGAATCGCGTTCTTACCTATAGGGGCTGCTGTACAAGGAGCATATGTGGATCTGAGCTGTCATGACGAGGCGATCATTATAGCTGGTCGGCCGTTATCAAGTGGTAACGTATTATGCGTTACATACCCTTAATGCGATACGTTTCACTATCTTCGGGTTACCTATTGCCAGGTTGTCTATTGCCAGGTTGTCTAAATGGACCGATCATATGGACCTTTCATACATGTCCATAACATCATCCATCTTGTTGCGGCTACCAAACAGCTAACCCGTCAGCACTAAAGCCGAGATCATCACCAATCCTGATGGATTTAACTACTAAAAAATGCATTTTTTTTTTACGGAAAAATTCCGTCGAAAATGGTTAAAATTCCGTCGAAAATGAAGTTTTCGACAGAATTTTCAACGGAAATTAAGTCGTCGAGTATCTCTTCGTTGCTAACAATTTTTTCGACGGAACAAGAGATTCCGTCGAAAATCTTCAACGGAAAATCAATAAAATTCCGTCGAAAATTGTTGTGATAGTTTTTGACGGAAAACGAATTCCGTCGAAAGTTTTTGATGGAAAATCAATGAATTCCCGTTGAAAATTTTCGTGATGGTTTTCGACGGAAAATGGATTCCGTCGAAAGTTTTCGACGGAAGATCAATGAATTTCCGTCGAAAGTTTTCGACGGAAGATCAATGAATTTCCGTCGAAAATTTCGTGATGGTTTTCGACGGAAAACGAATTCCGTCGAAAGTTTTTGATGGAAAATCAATGAATTTCCGTCGAAAACTAATGTCAGAATTTTCGACGGAAAATAAATTCCGTCGAAAATTTTCAATGGTAAATCAATAAAATGCCATCAAAAATCGATGTAAAGATTTTCGACGAAAAATAAATTCCGTCAAAAATTTAGGATTTATTTTTTGAAAATTTATCTCTATAAAATTAATACCAATTTTCTATATTAATATAGAAAATTGGTATTAAAAAAATGTAATATTACACATGATAAAAAAATGTAATCAAAATCAAATCACATTAATCAAAATCAAATCTCCTTAATCAAATCCCCTTAATCAATACAGTAAATCAAATAAATATTTTGTATCCTTAAAAAATTAACAAATAAAATTATAAAATATCAATACACAACGCAAAATTGACTTTATAATTTAACGTAACAATTTCTTCTCAGTCTTTTTAAACTTCACATTAATAAACAATCCTTCTATTCCTTGGCCTTTTTCTTTGTCTCTAACCATCTTCCTCTTTCATCACGAGCTTCATCTTCCAACTTGGAACTTCATCTTCCAACTTGGAACTGTCTACGGTGGGGGGAAGTGCCTAATTAACCATCTTCCTCTTTCATCAGGATTCTGCAACATTGAACAAGAACATATAGATGAAGTAGCTATTATGAAAAATAATTAAAAGATCTTGCATGTAATGTAATGAATCAAAATCGATATTACCTCTTTTGCAGTTGCGTCTTCAAGGTTGCTTGCTGGAATCCAGTCCGCAAAAAGTTTCTTTTCGTAATCAATAGAAGCATGCACTAAGGCCTGAAGTAAATATTAAAGGTGACAAACTCATTTTAATGCAATTATCCTTAAGCTATATAATGTTTAGACATAGTGGACATAAACTCTCACATGAGACGAAGTTGAAGACCAACAAAAAAACATAGGTACATGTACTTTATGAAGTAGATAGAAATTATAATACTAATGCAGCCATAAAGTTAAAGCTTACTCCACCTTTATAACAGATAGGTAGGAATCTGAAAGGCATGTATATTTCCCCACTAAGGAAATACGCACCTGCCATTTGTAAGAAACAAAATTATAAATGTTGCCTATAATAATTAATAATATAATAAGATTAGCTTTGGAATAGCATCTCACTGGTTCATGAAGTAAATGACTAGCTTCAGCTCTACAAATCCATTCCTCCAAATTAGGCTCTTGAGCTATACTGTGAATACAATAAATCACCATTTAGAAACCATCATTTCTACCTTCAAGAAAAACCGAAAAGGATTGAAAATCCTCTATATCTGTTAAGTCAAGTCCATGAAATAGAACAAATATTGAGTCAGTTTGAAGACTAACCCGTCGAGGTTTAGCACTTTAAATATTGCTTCATGAGCCTTATGCTCTATAGACCATAAGAATATAATATAATTTCTTTTTCTTTTACAGTTTTAGAGGAAAACTTTTTCAAATCAAAGGAATGGTACCTACAAATTATCACGAAATAAAACAAAAGAGCAATTCAATAATCCACATTGTAACTCCTTTCAACAAATCAAGCGTATAAATAATCCACAAAATATAATTTCATTTTCTTTTTTATTTTATTTTGAAAAGTTTTCACTAGAACCAAACCCTGAGGAATTCTATTCCCAATTAGTCGAGGGATTTAAAGAAGAAGAAAAAAGTGACTACTATGCAGCATTTCGTCCCAAGAAAATTCCACATAATATAATATCTTTTTCTTTTATTTTTTTGAAAAGTTTTCGACAGTTAGTGAGCTTCTAGTGTAACAAGGAGAGGATCCAAACAAAGAGGATCTCCAAACAAATAGGACGAATCCATGAAGGTAACTACTTGAAAAGTCCACAAAATATAATTTCTTTTTCTTTTATTTTTCTTGAAAATTTTTCTCCGGAATTCTATTTCCGACGAAAATCTTCGACGGAATACGAATTCCGTCGAAAAATCCACAAAATATAATTTCATTTTCTTTTATTTTATTTTGAAAAGTTTTCGACGCAATCCGAATTCCGTCGAAAATTCCACATAATATAATTTATTTTTCTTTTATTTTTTTTTGACAACTTTTCGACGGAATTCTATTTCCGTCGAATATCTTCGTCGGAATCCAAATTCCGTCGAAAAGTCCACAAAATATAATTTCTTTTTCTTTTATTTTTCTTGAAAATTTTTCGACGGAATTCTATTTCCGTCGAAAATCTTCGACGGAATCCGAATTCCGTCGAAAAATCCACAAAATTTAATTTCATTTTCTTTTATTTTATTTTGAAAAGTTTTCGACGGAATTCTATTCCCGTCGAAAATCTTCGACGGAATCCGAATTCCGTCGAAAATTCCACATAATATAATTTATTTTTCTTGAAAAGTTTTCGACGGAATTTTATTTCCGTCGAAAATCTTCGACGGAATCCGAATTCCGTCGAAAAGTCCACAAAATATAATTTCTTTTTCTTTTATTTTTCTTGAAAAAATTTCGACGGAATTCTATTTCCGTCAAAAATCTTCGACGGAATCCGAATTCTGTCCAAAAATCCACAAAATATAATTTCATTTTCTTTTATTTTTTTTTGAAAATTTTTCGACGGAATTCTATTTCCGTCGAAAATTCCACATAATATAATTTCTTTTTCTTTTATTTTTTTTAAAAATTTTCGACGGAATTCTATTTCCGTCGAAAATCTTCGACAGAATCCGAATTCCGTCGAATAGTCGACTGAATATAATTTATTTTTCTTTTAGACGGAATTCTATTTCCGTCGAAAATCTTCGACGGAATCCAAATTCCGTCGAAAAGTCCACTGAATAGAATTTCTTTTTCTTTTATTTTTTGAAAAGATTTCGACGAAATTTTTTTTCCGTCAAAGATTTTGACGGAATTCCGTCGAAAATTTTTGACGGAAAATTGATTTTGTGGAAAATTCCGTAAATAATTTTGACGGAATTTTTTCCGTCGATAATAAAGACTTTTCTAATAGCGTTTGGAGATATTCTTAGAAAGTTACCCTGATCTGATATTAGATACATGGGGCTTCCAAAGGTTTTATGGTCGAAGCATGTACAAAAAGTTTTTGAAGATCTTAAATAATGCAGGCCGAGTTGCGTATATAGCTGCAATAGCATTCGGCGCTCTGGGTCATGATTAAATGCATTGAAAAATGCAAAATTAAAGCAGAATTCCCACTTGAAATTCAAAAGAAGACCGTATCCAATGATAATTCAGAGGGAGATCACTTTATCATGCTCTTTCATGCTCTAACCAAATGTTATGTACCTGTACGAAAGGCCCATACAATCGGCCCACTTGGACAACCCGGTGACATTCAACTCGGCTACAGATAACCCAAGGTAACGAAAACGATTGCGTTTAAGACGTGTAACGCACAACACGTTACCACTCGGTAACGGCCGACCAAGCTGTAATGACCACCGCATCATGACAGCTCAGATCCACGTGCGAACCTCGTACAGCAGCCCCTATAAATGAAAGGGCGATTCGACGGTAAAGGGACACTGAATTTCGACCCACGATCATCACTATACTATGACCACAATCACACACTTTACTTAGTATTCAACGATCAAGCTAGGTTTAAGGGTATTTTTACAATAGATATTCCTGAACAAAAACAATACGATCTAGATTAATCCGTCAGCCTAGTTGGGCTGAACATTCCTGTCTCTAAGAAAGAACATTGGCGCCGTCTGTGGGGACAACCCACTGATCAAATATGGTGGTCCACACGAGAAGCAACAGCCAGCAAAATCCACCGCTGGATCCGGTTTTGGAGGAGGTAAATCAACCCCAAAACCGGCGAAACGACGGCGTGGACCACGATCACGTCTCAGCGAAGACGTCTCTGACACTGCTTCTACCCCTATGAGGCAGGAGCGGAATGAATCAGATACTATGGTTCCAATAAGGAACAACCCTTCCTTGCCTCCTAGGGAATTAGCAGGGAATATCGCTCAATCGATAGACCTCGAATCCCGGGTGGCCCAGAACGCGCTTGCCGCTGTTCTACAACGAATGACGGAGATGGAAAATCGTAGCAACCTTCAACGCCAGCACGACCTCCAAACAATGCGTGATGAACATCTGAGAGGAATCCTTGATCTAGAGCATCGATTGAGGGGAATAATTGAACCCCGGCGAGATGGAGGAAGAGGCCACAATGGCAATAGCCAGGAAGAAAATCACAATCCATTTCAACAGAACCGGGCCCAAAGAGCAGGACCTAACCCAACACATGTTGAGAACAACACAGCCATGGCAGGGCAAACCATAATTCCACCAACCACAAATCAGATCCCCCAGACGGGAGCTGATATTCAGAGGAACCAGGAAGAGTTGCATCCTGATAAAGGAAGGCACACTGAACCTGGTTCGTATAAAAGAAGGTATAGTCGGGGGAAGTATAATAACAGCCCCTTCACAAGTGAGATACTGAACGCTCCTTTCCCAGAAGATTTTGATTCCGCATGATTACCAAAATATGATGGAAGCCAGGACCCACAGGTTCACATTGATGCTTTCGACACGGATATGTATATCCGAGGGATAGATGAGCCTCTTATATCTCGGATATTTTCCATCACCTTAACTGGGGCAGCACAAGCATGGTTCTCAACCCTCTATGCCAATTCAATCAGCTCCTTCGAGGAATTTGGGCAGCGCTTCCTACTTAATTTTGCCACAGGCAAAAAGCACCCGAAATCCGAGTTCGCACTCGAAAAAATATGCCAAAGTCCAGGAGAAACCCTCCAGAAATACCTCAATCAATTCAAAGATGCTGACTTGTAGGTGCCAAACCTACCGAAAAATGTCCATGTTCACCTCATTGTGGCCGGCTTGGACGGAGCTTCAAGACTAGCCAAATCAATTTACAAAGATCCAGTAAAAACACTGGAAGAATTCAGAACTCGATCCAAGAAACACTTGGAACTCGAGCAAATGGAGATAGCAAACGCTCAACCAGAAGAGGGAAAGGGAATAAGCCCAAAAGAGAAGAATCTGGTGCCATAATTAAGAGATCGGGCCGACTTCAAGAAAAAAGAAAACAGACCCCGAATTTCCGATTCCCGAGATCGTGTTGGAATGTATGAAAAATACACACCACTGAATGCTCCGCGCTCTCAAATATGGAGGGAAGTAGCCATGACGGAAATGAGGAAGGTGGATAGACCACGACCCATATTTAACAGAGGAGGGTTGGACAAATCCAAATACTGCGTATTTCATTATGGGCCCGGTCACACAACTGATCAATGCTGGGATCTCTGAGATGCTGTAGAAAAATTCGTAAGAGATGGCAGATTGCGACAATATGTGATCCAGACACAGGGATCCAAGAATAACAAAAGAAAATTTG
This sequence comes from Gastrolobium villosum, assembly GCA_032173675.1. Taxonomy (NCBI): domain Eukaryota; kingdom Viridiplantae; phylum Streptophyta; class Magnoliopsida; order Fabales; family Fabaceae; genus Gastrolobium; species Gastrolobium villosum. The sequence goes on along the minus strand of JAVKPL010012473.1, from coordinate 8,598 downwards.
ACAACAGAAAAAGAAACAGAAGCCCAGCTCTGGATAACATAGGCCCGGAGAGCAAAATCCTGGCAAAGGGATCTAGTCATGAGGAATTCCTGGAAGTAGCCTTCGAGTGTAATGTAATCATTGGGGTAAACCCCTTTTCGACTAACATACGGTTGTGAGGCTATGATCCCGGTGGAAGTCGGAGAAACTTCTTGGAGATGAATGAACAATATGACACAAGGCGAGCAGCAGAACAGTCAATTGCTTATTGCCGAGTTGGACCTCATCGAGGAAACTCGGGTTCTGGCTCATTGTCGAGATATGATGGCCAAACAACAGATGGCGGCCAGACACAACAAGAGGGTGCGACCAAGAAGTTTCGAGGTCAACGATCTGGTCCTCAGAAGAGCAGATATTGGTAACCGAAATGTACGTGAAGGCAAATTGGCTGCAAATTGGGACGGGCCTTATCGAGTTCAGCACAAACTCGGAAAAGGAGCTTATGTCCTGGAAACAATAGAAGGCAAGCCAATTAAGAGAACATGGAATGCAGACAAGCTAAAGACATATTACAGCTAAAAGACTTGTAGCTGTTTTATAGATGAAGTTATCCTCTGTTAGGGACTTTATTTAAAAGCCAAATATGCTGGCAATATTCATGTAATACTCGAACTGATAATAAATAAATGACGAATTACTTCTTATTAAAGATTTACTCTTATTTGTTATTAGTATCGTATACAAACCAAGGTATAAGATGCAATCGGCCAAAATGACCCTGATCAAGTCAAAATGCCCACCATTTTTTGTTTTAAAAAAAAGGGGCAGGTACCATGATTGCCTTTACCTTGAAAAAACTTATACACAGTTGCGTCTGAAGTGACGAAGTGTTTTATATACAAATTTAGCTTATATAACTAAGTCAAAAAATATGCGTCATGAATAATGGCAAAATCGGAATCCGTCTAAATGCTTTGACCTTGGCCAGGTCATATAAAACAAACTCATATAAACATGAGGGTTTTCAAAATGTATCTGTCATCAAAACTTCGGTTACAAAAGCATGTTATAAAATGAAAACCGGATATAAAACCGGCAATATTCATTACATGTTAAAAGAGGCTCTTAAAATCCCCAAACAAAAACTTAAAACAAAAGTGTTAAGAAGCAGAAAGGGGATGAATGCTTGCTTCCTCGCCTTTTTCCACTACGGCCTTATCTTCACCCTCTATTGGTTTAGCTGAGTCGCACGGCGGGGATTTTGGAGGGCAACCAACGATAGCACCATTGCTCACATAAGCCCGAGGATGGATGCCACGGGTGACAAACTGGAGACCCGGATTTACAACTTGGAGTTGGCTGAGAGCGTTATTAAAAGAGCCAGTTATTGCCTTTTCCAGCTCACTCCGGTACACTCGGGCAGTAGCTTCCGTATCCTCCAGTTTTGCTTCAATACTTTCAAACTTCGGCTTAAACTCTGTCAAGGACTTATGATTAAAATCATGCACGGATTTAAGATCTTTATATTCCTTTTGGAGCTTAGCAAGAGCCTCCCTAGTCGTTGAAAGACCTTTCACGACCTTTTGGAGCTTAGCAAGAGCCTCCCTAGTCGGAAAAAGAATTGCGTCGAAAACGGAATAATAAAATAAATGCAAAAGAAATGGATTTTTTGAAGTTTTTCGACGAAAAATGGATTCCGTAGAAGATTTTTGATGGAAAATGGATTCCGTCGAAGATTTTTGACGGAAAATGAATTTCGTCGAAAACGGATGAATACAATAAATGCAAAAGAAATTGACTTTATGAAGTTTTTCGACGAAAAATGGATTCCGTCGAAGATTTTTGACGAAAAATGTTTTCCGTCGAAAACGGACTAATAAAATAAATGCAAAAGAAATTGATTTTGTGAAGATTTTTGACGGAAAACGAATTCCGTCGAAAAGGGATGAATAAAATAAATGCAAAAGAAATTGATTTTGTGAAGTTTTTCGATGGAAAATGGATTTTTGACCGTCGAAGATTTAATAAATGCAAAAGAAATTGATTTTGTGAAGTTTTTCGACGGAAAATGGATTCCGAATTCCGTCGAAAATGGATGAATATAATAAATGCAAAAGAAATTGATTTTATGAAGTTTTTCGACGAAAAATGGATTCCGTCGAAGATTTTTGACGAAAAATGTATTCCGTGGAAAACAGATGACTAAAATAAATTCAAAAGAAATAGATTTTGTGAAGTTTTTCGACGGAAAAAGAATTTCGTCGAAAACGGATTAATAAAATAAATGCAAAGGAAATTGATTTTGTGAGTTTTTCGACGGAAAATGGATTCCGTCGAAGATTTTTGACGGAAAATGTATTCCGTCGAAAATGGATGAATTAAATTAATGTAAAAGAAATTTATTTTGTAAGTTTTTCGACGGAAAATGAATTCCGTCGAAAATGGATGAATAAAATAAATGCAAAAGAAATTGATATTGTGAAATTTTTCGATGGAAAACAGATTCCGTCGAAAATGGATGAATAAAATAAATGCAAAAGAAATTGATTTTATGAAGTTTTTCGACGAAAAATGGATTCCGTCGAAGATTTTTGACAGAAAATGAATTCCGTTGAAAATGGATGAATAAAATAAATGCAAAAGAAGTTGATTTTATTAATTTTTTGACGAAAAATGGATTCCGTTGAAGATTTTTGACGAAAAATGAATTCCGTCGAAAACGGATGAATAAAATAAATGCAAAAGAAATTGATTTTGAGAAGTTTTTCGACGGAAAATGGATTCCGTAGAATATTTTTGACGGAAAATGGATTCCGTCGAAGATTTTTGACGGAAAATGAATTCCCTCAAAAACGGATGAATAAAATAAATACAAAATAAATTGATTTTGTGAAGTTTTTCGACGGAAAATGGATTCCGTTGAAGATTTTTAACGGAAAATAAATTCCGTCGAAAATAGATGAATAAAATAAATGCTAAAGAAATTGATTTTGTGAAGTTTTTCGACGGAAAATGGATTCCGTTGAAGATTTTTGACGAAAAATGAATTCCGTCGAAAATGGATGAATAAAATAAATGCAAAAGAAATTGATTTTGTGAAGTTTTTCGACGGAAAATGGATTCCGTCGAAGATTTTTGACGGAAAATGAATTCCGTTGAAAATGGATGAATAAAATAAATGCAAAAGAAGTTGATTTTATTAATTTTTCGACGAAAAATGGATTCCGTCGAAGATTTTTGACGGAAAATGAATTCCCTCGAAAACGGATGAATAAAATAAATACAAAATAAATTGATTTTGTGAAGTTTTTCGACGGAAAATGGATTCCGTTGAAGATTTTTAACGGAAAATAAATTCCGTCGAAAATAGATGAATAAAATAAATGCTAAAGAAATTGATTTTGTGAAGTTTTTCGACGGAAAATGGATTCCGTCGAAGATTTTTGACGGAAAATGAATTCCGTCGAAAATGGATGAATAAAATAAATGTAAAAGAAATTGATTTTATGAAGTTTTTCGACGAAAAATGGATTCCGGTTAAGACTTTTTGACGAAAAATGTATTCCGTCGAAAACGGATGAATAAAATAAATGCAAAAGAAATTGATTTTGTGAAGATATTTGACGGAAAATGAATTCCGTCGAAAACGGATGAATAAAATAAATGCAAAAGAAATTGATTTTGTGATGTTTTTCGACGGAAAATGGATTCCGTCGAAGATTTTGGATGGAAAATGAATTCCGTCGAAAATGGAGGAATAAAATAAATGCAAAAGAAATTGATTTTATGAAGTTTTTCGATGAAAAACGGATTCCGTCGAAGATTTTTGATGAAAAATGTATTCCGTCGAAAATGGATGAATAACATAAATGCAAAAGAAATTGATTTTGTGAAGTTTTTCGACGGAAAAAGAATTTCGTCGAAAACAGTTTAATAAAATAAATGCAAAAGAAATTGATTTTGTGAAGTTTTTCGACGGAAAATGGATTCCGTCGAAGATTTTTGGACGGAAAATGAATTCTGTCAAAAATGGATGAATTAAATAAATGCAAAAGAAATTGATTTTGTGAATTTTTTCGACGGAAAATGGATTCCGTCGAAGATTTTTTACGGAAAATGAATTCCGTCGAAAATGGTTGAATAAAATAAATGCAAAAGAAATTGATTTTATGAATTTTTTCGACGAAAAATGGATTCCGTCGAAGATTTTTGACGAAAAATGTATTCCGTCGAAAATGGATGAATAAAATAAAAGCAAAAGAAATTGATTTTATGAAGTTTTTCGACGAAAAATGGATTCCGTTGAAGATTTTTGACGAAAAATGTATTCCGTCGAAAACGGATTAATAAAATAAATGCAAAAGAAATTGATTTTGTGAAGATTTTTGACGGAAAAAGAAATCCGTCGAAAACGGATGAATAAAATAAATGCAAAAGAAATTGATTTTGTGAAGTTTTTCGACGGAAAATGGATTCCGTCGAAGATTTTTGACGGAAAATGAATTCCGTCGAAAATGGATGAATAAAATAAATGCAAAAGAAATTGATTTTATGAAGTTTTTCGACGAAAAATGGAGTCCGTCGAAGATTTTTGACGAAAAAAGAATTCCATCGAAAACGGATGACTAAAATAAATACAAAAGAAATTGATTTTGTGAAGTTTTTCGACTAAAAAAGAATTCCGTCGAAAACGGATTAATAAAATAAATACAAAGGAAATTGATTTTATGAAGTTTTTCGACGCAAATTGGATTTCGTCGAAGATATTTGACGGAAAATGAATTCAATTGAAAATGGATGAATAAAATAAATGCAAAAGAAATTGATTTTATTAATTTTTCGACGAAAAATGGATTCCGTTGAAGATTTTTGACGAAAAATGTATTCCGTCGAAAACGGATGAATAAAATAAATGCAAAAGAAATTGATTTTGTGAAGTTTTTCGACGGAAAATGGATTCCGTAGAAGATTTTTGACGGAAAATGTATTCCGTCGAAGATTTTTGACGGAAAATGAATTCCATCGAAAACGGATGAATAAAATAAATGCAAGAGAAATTGATTTTGTGAAGTTTTTCGACGGAAAATAGATTCTGTCGAAGATTTTTGACGGAAAATGAATTCCGTCGAAAATGGATGAATAAAATAAATGCAAAAGAAATTGATTTTATGAAGTTTTTCGACGAAAAATGGATTCCGTTGAAGATTTTTGTCGAAAAATGTATTTCGTCGAAAACGGATGAATAAAATAAATGTAAAAGAAATTGATTTTGTAAAGATTTTTGACGGAAAATGAATTCCGTCGAAAATGGATGAATAAAATAAATGCAAAAGAAATTGATTTTGTGAAGTTTTTCGACGGAAAATGGATTCCGTCGAAGATTTTGGACGGAAAATGAATTCCATCGAAAATGGATGAATAAAATAAATGCAAAAGAAATTGATTTTGTGAAGTTTTTCGATGAAAAATGGATTCCGTCGAAGATTTTTGACGGAAAATGAGTTCCTTTGTAAATGGATGAATAAAATAAATGCAAAAGAAATTGATTTTATGAAGTTTTTCGACGAAAAATGGATTCCGTTGAAGATTTTTTACGGAAAATGTATTCCGTCGAAAATGAATGAATTAAATTAATGCAAAAGAAATTTATTTTGAAAACTGTTTCAACGGAAAATGAATTCCGTCGAACATGGATTAATAAAATAAATGTAAAAGAAATTGATTTTTTGAAGTTTTTCGACGGAAAATGGATTCCGTAGAAGATTTTTGATGGAAAATGGATTCCGTCGAAGATTTTTGACGGAAAATAAATTTCGTCGAAAATGGATGAATAAAATAAATGCAAAAGAAATTGATTTTATGAAGTTTTTCGATGAAAAACGGATTCCGTCGAAGATTTTTGACGAGAAATGTATTCCGTCGAAAATGGATCAATAACATAAATGCAAAAGAAATTGATTTTGTGAAGTTTTTCGACGGAAAAAGAATTTCGTCGAAAACAGTTTAATAAAATAAATGCAAAAGAAATTGATTTTGTGAAGTTTTTCGACGGAAAATGGATTCCGTCGAAGATTTTTGGACGGAAAATGAATTCTGTCGAAAATGGATGAATTAAATAAATGCAAAAGAAATTGATTTTGTGAAGTTTTTCGACGGAAAATGGATTCCGTCGAAGATTTTTGACGGAAAATGAATTCCGTCGAAAATGGTTGAATAAAATAAATGCAAAAGAAATTGATTTTGTGAATTTTTTCGACGGAAAAGAGTTTCCGTCGAAGATTTTTGGACGGAAAATGAATTCTGTCGAAAATGGATGAATTAAATAAATGCAAAAGAAATTGATTTTGTGAAGTTTTTCGACGGAAAATGGATTCCGTCGAAGATTTTTGACGGAAAATGAATTCCGTCGAAAATGGATGAATAAAAAATCTGCACAAGAAATTGATTTTGTGAATTTTTTCGACGGAAAAGAGTTTCCGTCGAAGATTTTTGACGGAAAATGAAATCCGTCGAAAATGGATGAATAAAATAAAAGCAAAAGAAATTGATTTTATGAAGTTTTTCGACGAAAAATGGATTCCGTCGAAGATTTTTGACGAAAAATGTATTCCGTCGAAAACGGATTAATAAAATAAATGCAAAAGAAATTGATTTTGTGAAGATTTTTTGAACGGAAAATGAATTCCGTCGAAAACGGATGAATAAAATAAATGCAAAAGAAATTGATTTTGTGAAGTTTTTCGACGGAAAATGGATTCCGTCGAAGATTTTTGACGGAAAATGAATTCCGTCGAAAATGGATGAATAAAATAAATGCAAAAGAAATTGATTTTATGAAATTTTTCGACGAAAAATGGAGTCCGTCGATGATTTTTGACGAAAAAAGAATTCCATCGAAAACGGATGAATAAAATAAATACAAAAGAAATTGATTTTGTGAAGTTTTTCGACGGAAAAAGAATTTCGTCGAAAACAGTTTAATAAAATAAATGCAAAAGAAATTGATTTTGTGAAGTTTTTCGACGGAAAATGGATTCCGTCGAAGATTTTTGGACGGAAAATGAATTCTGTCGAAAATGGATGAATTAAATAAATGCAAAAGAAATTGATTTTGTGAAGTTTTTCGACGTAAAATGGATTCCGTCGAAGATTTTTGACGGAAAATGAATTCCGTCGAAAATGGATGAATAACATAAATGCAAAAGAAATTGATTTTGTGAAGTTTTTCGACGGAAAAAGAATTTCGTCGAAAACAGTTTAATAAAATAAATGCAAAAGAAATTGATTTTGTGAAGTTTTTCGACGGAAAATGGATTCCGTCGAAGATTTTGATTTTGGACGGAAAATGAATTCTGTCGAAAATGGATGAATTAAATAAATGCAAAAGAAATTGATTTTGTGAAGTTTTTCGACGGAAAATGGATTCCGTCGAAGATTTTTGACGGAAAATGAATTCCGTCGAAAATGGTTGAATAAAATAAATGCAAAAGAAATTGATTTTGTGAATTTTTTCGACGGAAAAGAGTTTCCGTCGAAGATTTTTGACGGAAAATGAATTCCGTCGAAAATGGATGAATAAAATAAAAGCAAAAGAAATTGATTTTATGAAGTTTTTCGACGAAAAATGGATTCCGTCGAAGATTTTTGACGAAAAATGTATTCCGTCGAAAACGGATTAATAAAATAAATGCAAAAGAAATTGATTTTGTGAAGATTTTTGACGGAAAAAGAAATCCGTCGAAAACGGATGAATAAAATAAATGCAAAAGAAATTGATTTTGTGAAGTTTTTCGACGGAAAATGGATTCCGTCGAAGATTTTTGACGGAAAATGAATTCCGTCGAAAATGGATGAATAAAATAAATGCAAAAGAAATTGATTTTATGAAGTTTTTCGACGAAAAATGGAGTCCGTCGAAGATTTTTGACGAAAAAAGAATTCCATCGAAAACGGATGACTAAAATAAATACAAAAGAAATTGATTTTGTGAAGTTTTTCGACTAAAAAAGAATTCCGTCGAAAACGGATTAATAAAATAAATACAAAGGAAATTGATTTTATGAAGTTTTTCGACGCAAATTGGATTTCGTCGAAGATATTTGACGGAAAATGAATTCCGTTGAAAATGGATGAATAAAATAAATGCAAAAGAAATTGATTTTATTAATTTTTCGACGAAAAATGGATTCCGTTGAAGATTTTTGACGAAAAATGTATTCCGTCGAAAACGGATGAATAAAATAAATGCAAAAGAAATTGATTTTGTGAAGTTTTTCGACGGAAAATGGATTCCGTAGAAGATTTTTGACGGAAAATGTATTCCGTCGAAGATTTTTGACGGAAAATGAATTCCATCGAAAACGGATGAAGAAAATAAATGCAAGAGAAATTGATTTTGTGAAGTTTTTCGACGGAAAATAGATTCTGTCGAAGATTTTTGACGGAAAATGAATTCCGTTGAAAATGGATGAATAAAATAAATGCAAAAGAAATTGATTTTATGAAGTTTTTCGACGAAAAATGGATTCCGTTGAAGATTTTTGTCGAAAAATGTATTTCGTCGAAAACGGATGAATAAAATAAATGCAAAAGAAATTGATTTTGTAAAGATTTTTGACG
>JAVKPL010012472.1:0-59192 GCA_032173675.1 Gastrolobium villosum | reverse complement strand
AGGAGGTCAAAGTTTGGCTACTGCCTCATTTTTGACAGGTGGTAATCGATTACCACCCACTGGTAATCGATTACCACAGTGTAATTTTCGAAAATTCAGGTTTTTCTAGACTAAAAGAAAGGGACTTAACTTGATGGGTAGAACTCCAAATGGCACGTGGTTTGAAACCACGCGTAGACAACGTAAAGGACTATAACTTGGTAAAATGTGAGAGTAAGATGGTGAGTTTAAATGAATTGAATAAAAAGAAGGATGAATGATGTTAGCAAAATGTATGCTTCCGCGTATTGCATTTACAATTATAGTGTTGTTTTAATTGATTACGGAAAATGTATTGATGTACGAAAAGGAATATGATAAAAGAAAAAATTGCCCGTAATTTAATTAACCCAATCACTGTGATTGTAACTGCGCTTAATATCATAATCAATGTTAACAATACCGGTGTACAACGGGCTGTTACATTTTATGGTATCAGAGCAGTTTTGTGAGGGAACTCTGATTGTTTGTGTGTGTTGTATCTTGTGTGCCATAGCTATCTGTGAACTATTTATGATTAATGTATATGTGATTCCTCAGTGTGGGTTTGATCAACTCATTCCTTTGTGTTACATGTACAGATATCATGAGTAGGGCGCGTGGTCGCCGTGGGGCACGTGGTGCAGGTCCTTTGCCACCGGATCCGGTCACTGCAGTACTGAATGCTCTGCAGGCGGAGACGGCTGCAAATAGAAATATGACTGAGAACCTGATGAAAACTAATCAGGATATGATGCAGGCCTTTATGGCTGAGATGAGGGCGGATAGAGGTCGTCCTAGGAGGGATAATTCACCTCCACACACGGCTACGTTGACTCCTACACCGACACCATCTGTTACTCCTCAACAGGGGGAGAGTGGGGCTAGTCACCACACTGGTGAGGCTAGTCATCATACTACTACTGACCCGAGCTATGTTCCTGATCCGTCATCTGTTGCCCAATCTACTGGGGCTGCGGGGCAGGTTGTTGATAATGCGGACGATGAGCGTAGGCTCATATCTTTTAGGAAACATAAGCCACCCACATTTCTGGGGTCAAGGGACCCAAAGGAGGTTACTGCTTGGTTGAGGGGAATGGATAAGATTTTCCAGGTGATGAGATGCCAAGATCCACAAAAATTGCTGTATTCGGTTTATATGCTGAAGGGTGATGCCCAGGAGTGGTGGGACAATGTGTCTCGCCCCTATGTTATTCAGGGTGAGGTTATTTCGTGGACTATGTTTGAAGGATTATTTCATGAAGAATACTTTCCCTGTGATGTTCGGGAGGCAAAGCAAGGTGAATTTGATAGTTTGGTACAGGGAGTCATGACAGTGGATGCCTATGTGGCAAAATTTAATGAACTTGTGAAATTTGCAAATTATGAAGGTACTCTACCTACTCCAGAGTTCTTGTCAGCTAAATTCCAAAGAGGGCTGAGTGAGAAGATTGCTAAAAGGATGTCTAATACTGCGGTGAGAAACTTTGCTGACTTGGTGACCCAATGCAAGAGGGTCGAGACTGTTTATGGAAGGTATCCGAAATCTGATTCGGCAAAAGAGCAAGATGTTAAGAGGACACCTGGTCCTTCTGGAAATACTAACAGAGGAGGTTTCAATAATAATAATAGAGGTAGGGGGTTGCATGTAAGGCAGCCTCCTGGTCAGTTCAAGAGGGGTGGAAACACCGGTGGTGGTGGTGCTTCGGACAGATATTTTACCCCACGATGTGGGAAGTGTGGGAAATACCACAAAGGTGTATGTGGTGCTGGTCCGTTGTCTTGTTTTAAGTGTGGTCGGAATGGCCACTTTGCTAGAGAGTGTCCGTCTTCTTCGGGGCAGGCTGCGAATCTGCAGGCCTTGCCGCCAGCTACTCCTACTGCTACTCCTACTGCTGCTGTTCCTACTGTGGGACGAGTTTATACTACAAATGCGCAACATACTGAAAACGCTCCGAATTTGGTAAAAGGTATAATTTTTCTCTCCAATGTTGATTTGTCTGTATTATTTGATTCGGGAGCAACACATTCTTTTGTGGCGGACTATGTGGCTAAGGCGTTGGACTTAAAGGTAACACGGATGGTTCCTTTGATGCGTATTACTACCGCTACAGGAGAGGTTAGTGAATCGTCTTGGATTTGTGAAGATGTGAAATTCACCTATTTAGGCAGGGGTTACACCATTGATTTAATTATCTTACCCCTGGCCTCTGTCAATTTGATTTTGGGGATGGATTGGTTGTCTCGGAACTGCGCAATGATTGATTGCTGCGGAAAGAGGTTGTTGCTATCTCACGAGAGGCCGTCTGTTTGTCCGTCTTTATATTTGTCTGTCAGTCAAACTGTGAAAGCCTTGAAGGCTGGAGATTTGGGGTATGTCTTGTTGGGCGGATTGGTAGGTGACAAAAAGGAGGAGATTTCTTCTATTCCAGTTGTTAATGAGTTTGAGGATGTATTTTCGGATGAGATACCAGAATTTCCACCTGGGAGAGAGATTGAATTCTCGATTGACCTATTGCCTGGTGTGGGGCCGATCTCTTTGGCTCCATACCGGATGTTGCCACTTGAGTTGGCTGAGCTGAAGAAACACATTGAAGAATTATCTGCAAAGGATTTTATTAGGCCGAGTGTGTCTCCGTGGGGAGCACCGGTGATATTTGTAAAGAAAAAGGATGGTAGCATGAGATTGTGCACTGACTACCGACAGCTGAATAAAGTGACTATTAAGAACCGGTACCCATTACCGCGTATTGATGATTTATTAGATCAGTTGAGGGATGCCTGTGTCTTTTCGAAGATTGATCTCCGGTCCGGATATCACCAGATTCGGATTAAACCGGAGGATGTGCCTAAAACTGCTTTCCGATCCAGATATGGACACTTTGAATATCAAGTGATTCCTTTTGGGCTTACTAATGCCCCCGCGGTGTTCATGGATTATATGAACCGCATCTTTAAACCGTATTTGGACCAGTTCGTGATTGTATTTATTGATGACATTTTGATCTATTCTAAGAGTATGGAGGAGCACGTCGACCATTTGAGGACTGTGTTGCAGGTGTTGAAGGATAAGAAACTATATGCTAAACCGTCTAAGTGTGAATTCTGGTTGTCTGAGGTGCAATTTTTGGGTCATGTTATTTCTGCAAGTGGTGTTGCAGTGGATCCGAGCAAGATTGAAGCGGTAAGTGACTGGGAACGACCTAAAACTGTGACTGAGACTAGAAGTTTTATGGGGCTTGCTGGCTATTATCGCCGATTTATACAGGGATTTTCTGCAATGGTTCTACCGTTGACCCGATTGACACGGAAGGATACTCCTTTTGTGTGGACCCAGGAATGTGAGGACTGTTTTCTGCTACTTAAAGAGAAATTGACCACTGCTCCGGTGTTAACTCTACCTGATCCGGAGGGTGAGTTTGTGTTATATTGTGACGCTTCTAAGAAAGGTTTAGGGAGCGTGTTGATGCAGGAAGGAAAAGTGATCGCGTATGCGTCTAGGCAGTTAAGGCCACATGAAGAGAATTATCCGACGCACGACTTAGAATTGGCTGCTATTGTGTTTGCCTTGAAAATTTGGAGGCACTTTCTGTATGGGATGAAATTTGCTGTGTTCAGTGACCATAAAAGCTTGAAATATTTGTTTGATCAGAAGGAGCTGAATATGAGGCAGCGTAGATGGGTAGAATTTTTGAAAGATTATGATTTTGAGCTGAAATATCACCCGGGAAAGGCTAATGTTGTGGCAGATGCATTGAGTAGGAAGTCTGTTAACTTATCTCATATGATGATGTGGGACAATGAAGTGATTGAGCAATTCCGTGACATGAAAATAACGGATTTCTTTGCAGGAAGGATGTGTGATATGGAGTTGACTCGGATTGAGAACGAGCTGCACGAGAAAATTAAAGAGACTCAGATTCGCAATGAAAGTATAAAGTATTTGAAAGGCCAGAGTGGCATATCTGTTAATGAACAGGGATTATTGTTATATCAGGGCAGGATTGTTGTGCCAAAGGAACTTGCAGAGGAAGTTATGACTGAGGCCCATAAGGGTCAATATGCTATCCACCCAGGTGCCACAAAAATGTACCAAGATTTGAAAGTTAAGTTCTGGTGGCCTGGGATGAAAAGGGATGTTGCCGAGTACGTGTCTAAGTGCTTGGTGTGTCAGAAAGTAAAAATAGAGCATCAGAAACCTGCTGGATTACTTCAGCCGCTGGATATACCTGAATGGAAATGGGAGAGTATTTCAATGGATTTTGTTGTTGGATTGCCGCGAACTCAAGCTGGTTATGATTCGATTTGGGTTATTGTGGACCGACTCACGAAGTCTGCACACTTTCTACCAGTACGAGTGGATTACACCACGGAGAAGTTGGCTACATTGTATGTAAAGGAAATTGTTAGACTCCACGGGATACCGATTAGCATTGTTAGTTATCGGGACCCGAAGTTTACTTCGCGCTTTTGGGGAGCTTTGCAGCAGGCTTTTGGCACTCAGCTTCGACTGAGCACTGCTTATCACCCGCAGACTGATGGTCAGACTGAGAGGACCATACAGACACTTGAGGATATGCTGAGAGCTTGCACACTGGAACAGGGTAATGCCTGGGATAGGTACTTACCATTGGTGGAATTTTCTTATAATAACAGTTTTCATTCCAGTCTGGGTATGGCACCATATGAGGTTTTGTATGGGAGGAGGTGTCGTACGCCCACTTGTTGGACTGAGGTAGGCGATAGAGAGATTTGGTCCGGATTTTGTGCAGGAAACAACAGTGCAAATTGAAATGATCAGAGAAAAATTGAAACAGGCACAGAATCGGCAGAAAAGCTACTATGACAATAAGCATAGACCGCTGGAATTTGAGGAAGGCGACCATGTTTTTGTACGTTTGTCGCCGGTCACAGGTGTTGGTCGTGCGTTGGGTGTGAGGAAGCTGAGTCCACGGTTCATTGGGCCGTATCAGATTATGAAAAGAGTAGGATTGATGGCCTATCAGCTTGCCTTACCCCCGCAATTAGCTAATTTACATGATGTCTTTCATGTGTCGCAGTTGCGACGTTATGTTCCGGATGAATCACATGTGGTGATACCGGATAATATTGAAATCTGGGAGAACTTGAAGACTCCCATTGGTCCTATTGAAGTATTGGATCGCAGTGAAAAGCGATTGAGAAGTAAAGTGATTCCCATGTTGAAGATTCAGTGGGAAGGCCGCACACCTGAGGAGGCTACTTGGGAGCGGGAGGACGAGATTCTCCGGCTGTATCCTGAGTTAGCAAGCAGGTATGATTTAATTTTGCAGACAAAATTTCTAAAAGGTGGGGTGAATATAACACCTCATATATTTAAATGTGAATTTTAATATTATAATGTGAAAGGAAAATTGGTGGATTAGTGAAAATCCAAGAATTATGGCCAAAATGGGCAAAAGGGCAAAATGGTAATTTGCCAGCCGTGTGTTCTGAGGCTTAAATATTGAGTTAGAGATTTCATATGACGAAAATAATGGTGGAAATGGAATCAGGGCGGAAAATTGAGTGAATAGGCAAATTTGGGAAAAATTGATGAATAGTGATTTTTTAGTGTTAAAATACTGTGGTGTGAGTGTACCGATAGGTGTGAAATTTTTATCAATATTTTGGAGAAATAAAAATATGTCATGGACTGGAAAAATATGTAGATTAAGAATTTATGATCGGAATTTTTATCGGGATTAAAGTTAGATCGCGTGTGGGACCCGTGTGACCGAAGTCACTTGGCCGCACCCTCTTTTTCTTCTTTCTTTCCTCTCTTTTCCTCCTCATTCTCGCGCACCCTCTGTTTGTGGAGAACAAAACACACCCTTTCTTCATCCTTTCACCATTTCCTCTATTCTTCACCAAATCTCTTGATTTTGGTGTTGAAATCTATTGTAAACAACCTTCTAGATCCATTGGTAACACTTAGAAACCTTGAATCCATCTCTTGGCTGCATTTTTTGGGCAAAACAGATCCGACCCACTTGTGTTCTTGGAGCTTTGTTGGAGTTTTGATCTTCTTATGGTTTAGTGAAGCCTTGGTGGTGATCATACAACACATTGTGAGTATATTTGTGGTATTTTTATGGTTGGGTTCATAGATCTAGGAATTTATGCTTTAAACCTTTGATTTTAGATGTGTGATGATAGAGAGCCCAAATGGAAAAATGCTATTAGATGAAAAGGCGTTAGAATCATGCTTGTAAGCTAGAAATGCTATGTTAATTTTTGGTGAAAAAAGATAGGTTTTTAACTTAGGAGAATTTGAGGAATTTTCATGAAAAATGAGTTTTGGTGTAATTTGGATTTGATGATTGTTGTAGGGTGCCTCACACGGACGTGGTTGTGAAAAGTTGATTTGGAGCATACGTTTGGAACGGATTTGCTCGTATTGAGGTAAACCCTTAGAACTTGGGTTTAATCCCTAGTGTGCTCCACCACACCTAGTGGAAGGTAGTGGTTGGATTATGTGGTTATGACATGGTGTGATTGTGTGCTTGTATGCATATTGCTTGGATTTTTGTGAAAATTGTTTGGTCACTGGCCAGTTGACGTGTGTTGGGTTTGGACATCCGCTGGATCATTTCGATGGCGAAATACCAGTTGGAATGCCATGGGGTCGACTCATGGGAGCGACACCAGGATGAGCCAAACGTGGGACATCCGCCGGATAGGTCTCTTGAGGAGTTCCGGTTGGGTTGGCCATGGAGTTTTCTCAACTATGGGAGAAGCTCTAGGATTGTCTCGGGAGTTATATGATGGAGTCCTTGAACATGAATCCATGCGTGGATGTTCTTGGGTGTCTCCAGTTGGATGGTGATATTGTATTGCTTGCATATTACATGATGTCATATTTATACATTTTAGTGAGCCATGGAGTGGAGAGAGCCTCTAGCTCCATTGGTTTACTGAGATATATCCGTATATCTCACCCCGTGTTTGGGGGACCACATTTCAGGTCACTATGAGCCGGGAGGAGCTTCGGGCAAGAAGCCCGTATAGTGGACATTGGATTGGCATGCGGTGCATTGGGATTGCATGACATTTTGGAGGAGGACTATTGGATTGCACATGGCATGACATTAGCATTTTGAGACTTAGGTCATGAACATATTGCATGATGTTATATCCATGCTTTTTGTAGTGTTCATGATTGTATTCTAAGTCTTGTTTATTGCCTATTATACATGACATGGATAATTGTATATTTGAGTGAGCATGGGACTTGTCCATTGCCACATTCATTGCCTTTAAAGTCTTGATGATTCATGTTGTAAAATGGTCCATATTTGTATGTAAATGGCCATTACTTTGAGGACTTTGTAAATGATGTTGATTTAAGGAAAATGCATGATGGAAGGGCCTAGAGCCTACATTAGGACATGATTATGTGTTGTGTGGAGTGCCAAGGGGTTAGGGATGGATTACACAACCCTTTTGGGGCTTAAAATGCTGTAATCTGTCATTTTTACTGCATAGTAATCGATTACCCAAGCATGGTAATCGATTACCATGCAACAGGGGACGAAAAATTAGCTACTGTCTTCACTGGTAATCGATTACTGAGCTTTGGTAATCGATTACCATGTGAGGTAATCGATTACCCAAGGTTGGTAATCGATTACCAGAACAGAGGAGGTCAAAGTTTGGCTACTGCCTCATTTTTGACAGGTGGTAATCGATTACCACCCACTGGTAATCGATTACCACAGTGTAATTTTCGAAAATTCAGGTTTTTCTAGACTAAAAGAAAGGGGCTTAACTTGATGGGTAGAACTCCAAATGGCACGTGGTTTGAAACCACGCGTAGACAACGTAAAGGACTATAACTTGGTAAAATGTGAGAGTAAGATGGTGAGTTTAAATGAATTGAATAAAAAGAAGGATGAATGATGTTAGCAAAATGTATGCTTCCGCGTATTGCATTTACATTTATTGTGTTGTTTTAATTGATTACGGAAAATGTATTGATGTACGAAAAGGAATATGATAAAAGAAAAAATTGCCCGTAATTTAATTAACCCAATCACTGTGATTGTAACTGCGCTTAATATCATAATCAATGTTAACAATACCGGTGTACAACGGGCTGTTACAGGTCGCGCAGCGGAACAGGTTCATGCAAGGGTGCTGGGTCGCGTAGTGGAACAAGTTCGCTCATTAATTTCAATTGCGAGTAAACTGGGTAAATTGCTGTTATAAGATCTGAGATTAAATCTGGGAATGGTATGTGCATGTGGTGTGACTGGAAATATTTACAATATTTATTCCATGTGCCTGCACCTTTATTAACTGATTTGATCTGAGATAAATCTGGGAATTCTCTGTTGTTATGAAATGATCATGATATTATCTGTATTATTTGCATTGAGCTGTTTTTCTGATTTGCAGACCTTTAAGGGTAAGGAACCGACTTCTGCTAGTAAAAAGAAGAGAAAAGTTTCTACTTTGCATGAAAGAAGATTTGTGAACATGGAAGCTCAAAAGAGATTCTATGATTCATATGCAGACAAAGGTTTTATCCCGGAAAGACGTATTTCTCTGGATCTGCCTGATGATAATCCTATTCTGAGAACTATACAAAGAAGGAAATGGGAAGTGCTGGTAGATTATGCTGAACCGGCCCCCAGCTCAATTGTGAAGGAGTTTTATGCAAATGCTGATTTGGAGGATTTACAGAGAACCAAGACTTCTTGGGTTAGGGGAGTTGCAGTTCCCTTTGATGCAGCTACCATTGAGGCATATCTGCTGACAAATTTCCGTTCTTCTACGACTTGTGATTATGTTGATCTTTATAATCGTATGTTGCCTACTATGGGGCGCAGGCAGTATCTGGAGGAATTTCCTCAAATAAAAGAAATGGTACAGACAAGGATAACTCAACCATTCTCAGAATGGGAAACTAAACCTGGTGGCATCCCAGAAAATTTATGCATGTCACATCTGACTGGTGAATGCCGTTTATGGCATTGTTTTGTGAATGCTAATATCTTGCCCTCCTCTAATCTGTCAGATGTGAATATTGAGAGGGCATCTCTCTTATATATACTTATTGGGGAAGAAAGATTTCATATTTCTGCCTCATTATCTGATAGAATTTGCCATATGGTAACAAGGAGTAGACAAAAAGAGCGTCTGGGTTTTGCTTCCCTTATTTCAAATTTGTGTATTCGGGCCGGTGTGCTTATCCCCGATGATGAGGAGTTTGATATTAGGCCTGCATCTACATTGACTCTGGACACATACATAGATCACTGTAATAAATCTGAGGTTGATTTCAGAAGTAGAGGCCGCAAAGCTGGTAGGCCTCCTTCTCCACGTGTTCCACGTATGGCGATTCTACCTCAGGTACCTGAGCCAGATGCTTGAGAAGCACATTATGCTCATGCAACTCCAGTTACTACACTAGGACCTCCTCCTGCTTGTGATTTTTATGAGATGCAACAACAGCTTTCACAGATGTTTATTCAGAATCAGCAGTAGTTCGTGCGTCTGTCTATTCAGAATGAGAAACTTCTTATGCAGGGAGAGTGTTTTCAGCAATTCCTGGAGCATGCATTTCCTACTGTACCATTTGAGACATTCCGACCTGCGTATCCAGAAGTTCCCCCTCCTTATGTGTATCAAAACCCTTATCCTGCTCCAACTCCAGCTAATGTTCCCATGCCTTCACAGCCATTTATGGACCCAGAGCTGTATCGTCCTGCTCCTGATCCATTCCAAGATGCTCAAAGGATGGCGACGGAGGATTCTAAGGATGAGGACGATTGATGTCTCCTTGCTGATGGAGATATATTGTATTTTAGTTTAATTTTTCTGTTTCATAATTTTACTGTTTTATTATGACCATAGGTTGTTGTTAGGGTCAATTATTTTCTTTGTGTTAGATTATTCCCCAACATTCTGATGTTTTAATGTGTGCATTATAGTTTCTTCTATATGCCACTGTTTGTTCTATTGTGCAGGTTTTTCTTCCGTCTTGTGGTTTAATTACTGCCGAGGACAGCAATGCTCTAAATCTGGGAATGGTTGGCTTACACCTTAGAACTGCAATTCTTCTATCAGGGGAGATATTCTAACTCTTTTAATTTTCTTAGTTATTTTTATAGTTATTTTGTGTGCTAAAAATAAATAAATAAAAATAAATAAAAAATAAAAAAATAAATAAAATTTGTGTGTTATCCCAGGTTTAAATGTGCTCATCTTGTTAATGTACATGATTGAATTTTAGGAAATATATTGTATGACTTTCTGGCATAACATTGCATAGGCATAATTGGATTGCATGATTGCTCGTTTGTCTGAGTTAATATTGTAAATTCTGATAATGTCTGAAGTCAATTTTCTTAAGTCTGCATTGATACCATAGCTGTGAGGTTTTGAGCCTAAACACTGAAATTTTTGTTGAGAGGCCTCACTGTTGTAATACTCTAGAACTTGATTTGTTTCTCTGTGATTTATGCATTGATTGATATGATAAAGGCATTTTATTTTTATTAGCTATTGGCCAAAATAACCCACCTGTATGAAATTTTCCCTTGCTAGCCCTTTTGAGCCTGAACTAATTTTTTGTAAAATGACCTGTGGCCTGATTAATGGCTTAGCCAATATCCATATGACTTACCTTGGTTGAGATTGAATCAATGAAAGTGTTGGAAATAAAGTAAAGAAAGTGAGGTAAGCTCCACAAAGGTCAAGGAATTAAGGGATGAAAAATTCATATATACCCTTAAAAAAAAGGTGGCTGGAAGGAATTAATTCCTGAAATTCTGTGGGAATGTTAGTGGAGAAAAACAATTGAGTTGAGTTTGTTAAAAATGAAATAATATAAGTTTTCAATCTCTTGGTTGTTTGAGCTACTATCCAAATTTTCCTACCTATTACCCCGACCAAGTTACAACCTGTGAAGTCTTTTTGATCAATTGATGCATGTGTTTGATTCTTCAATTTTAAGAATTTTTGAGAATATGATCAAGCATATGGTAGTGTTATAGCTTTGAGTAATTGAGCGCTCATGATACCCTTAAACACTGAGTGTTGAGTGAACATTATTTATCTGTGTGAGGGGTAATCAATGTAGACTTGTATATTTAAGAAGCTGATGGCATTATTGGAAGTTCATGATATTGAGTCAGGCATGCATGGCATATTGTGTCTGAGAGTGTCTATGATTGTTATGTTGGATTAAGTGAATATTTCCTGGATTAAGTCTTTTACATTGCTGGGGACAACAATGTTTAAATCTGGGAATGGCTTGATGTGCCTCTGGCAAGTGTGATTTTCCTGTGTTAAAATTGATAAGAATTGATTCATAAGAGAGCAATTTAAATACATATTTTCTAATTATAATGATTCTTTCTATGTCAATAATATTCACCTTTTAGTTGTATTTTTATAGGAAAAAGAAGTGAAAATTATAAAAAGCCTATTAATATAATTCTACACGGGTGCAAAACACTACAAATTCCAGAAGCATGGCGCGGACCGGCACCACACTGGCGCACACCCACGCCAGTTTCCGAACTGCACAGCGGTACTTTGGAAGTGGCGCCAATTGGCGCCAGTATGGCGCCAACCGGCGCCGGATTCGGGAAAATCACAGTAGCTTGGCGCCATTTCCATGCCAAGTAGCGTCACTTTTTTAGCAAATTATGGCGCAAGGTGGCGCCCAAAATTGCACATCATGGCGCCATCCAACTCCAATTCATGATTTTCGACAGAAGCATGGCGCAAACTTGCGCCAATCCGGTGCCAACCGGCGCCAGTTTGCAGAACAGATCTCCGTGTTTTCTGAGGGGCATTTTTGGAATGAGAAGATAATATTATAAAAAAGACTTTTGGTGAATTAGGTCAGCAAACTCACACTTTCACAGATTCTGAAAAATTGTGAGACGGAGACAGTGAGACACAAAAGAGGAAGATCTGGAGATTGGAGGAGAAGGGCACTGGAGTCGTTCTTCGTTCTTCATCTCCTTCTAGTATTTCTTTATCTCTTGTTTTAATTTTATGTTGAATTTTGGATCAGCGATCATGATGTTGATCGGCTAGATCATTTTTATTGTAGTCAGGGTCACGATCCATATGTGAACCCTTGACACGAAGGATTGATTTGTGGTTTTTAATTTATATAATTATCTTTATCTTTACTCTGTGCGAATTTTATATTCCCTTTGTTAGAGTTGATCAATCTGATAGTTGGGAATATTCTGAGGATCAAAACCCTAGATAGAAATATTGGGGTTTTGATCTCAAAAGGGAGTAAGATAACAATCTGTATGCGTGCTAGGAATAGACATGTATACGATTGCAGATGCTTAAATTATCGCGCCCATTGCTTGATCCCATGAGAAACATTGCAAGGAATTGGGGTTTCTCATGGGATTAAAGGGTTAACCCTGCAAGAAATTGAGGGTTAACTATTGAATCTTTTGGATGATAATTTATCTGAGTAATTATATAAATAATTATTGTAAACCAATCTGGAGTAAAAAGCGGGGATCATTTGGTGAATGAACCTTGGCTGCAATGTTTTTTAATATTTACAAAAATCAATCTTTGTTCTTTATTTTATTCTTCAATATAAAAATACAAAAACAAGTCCTTTTACTTTCAGATTACAATTTTACTCAAATTGACAATATTTGTCAAAACCCTTTTTGAAATCGTCCATTCTTAAAGGAAAAGTTTAATTGATATTAGATCCTAATACCTGTGGAGACGAATTTTTCTTATCACTTTATTACTTGTGCGATCGGTATACTTGCCGGGGAGCACCAAACGCCTTGGTTTGAGCTGTTGAAAATCCTGCAGTGGTTGCGGGTTCTGCAAAACCTTCATGGATAACCTCCCAAGCATCCTGGGATCCGAGCAGAGCCTTCATCTGAATGCTCCAATTCACATAATTCGCCTTTGTCAGGCGGGGCAACGGCATACTGGAAGTGCTCACACTCTCCATAGCTGTGATACCAATTTGTAATTCACAAGTCCTCTAATGGTGTTTCTCATAAACACTTAAACACACAAACAAGTCTCTGAATATACCTCTTTCTATTACTGTATCTTTCAAGCTCTTTTTTTAACAATGGTTTACATGGTACTATTTAAAAGCATTAGCAAACGATAATGACTACCTAGGAAATCTAAAACATTAATTGTCCACTAATAATTCCCTAAGGGACACACCCCTTCACCACAAACTCTTCATTTTCTATTTTCTTTAATTAAATAAAGTTTAAACCCAACAGTTCTTTCATGGAGATGGGCTAGTATGATATTTTACAACATGGTCCTCTCTACTGGATTATTAGAACATATTCAAGATTTTAGTTGTTGTGACAATATCATTCTCATTTTGGGAATCCAGAAATAAATGACGCTTGATGATTGGGATGAAGAAAGTATAATAGAATATCAAGTTTGCTTCTATCTTGGTAGTAGTAGACAGAACGAATGTACAAATAGATGGCAGAAGCTTCAATTCTTTTGTGATAGGGAATGGATTTCACAGTACTTTTAACTGCTTCAAGTGACTTGGATAACCAATTGATTGTTATTAAATTATTATCTGATTAGCTGAATTTGTAGAACCGTTTAAAATTTATAGGCTTTTGAACTGATAAAAACTAAGGGTAATAGTTTTCTCATGCAGTAGGAGATAACTATTATCTCATACGGACTCATTTGTGCAGGTGGGGTCCATTTTCGGGGTAAAAAAATAGAATGGGACTTATCTTGAAATTGCGTGTAGGAGATAAATTATTTCTTATGTAATGTAAGAATAATAAATCTCAAAAAGTAAATCAATTTTGGCTATTATTTCCCTAATTTTGATTGAAATATGCTTTACTGTGGTTGGCATTGGCTAACAGCAATCCAAATGTCATAGAACAAAATTCTTTTAAAAGGGAACTTGTCTCTAAAGTGAGTGACAATGTATTCACTCTTGATTTAATTTAAAGTGCATATAATCTTAACATACTGAAGTTCAAGAATGAACACATGCTTATTTGTTCACTTTATACTGTAATTGGAACCGTTTAGTAAAGTTTTTTTTTTACCATTCAATACCGGAGACATGGCTTGTGCTGTTGAGGACTGAGCACATTTGCTTTTTGATTAAGGATGCAGGAGCAGCACAGTTTTTTATTTTTGAACAAAAGTCTTTCTAAAACAAATTTGTCTTCAGAGTAATTGAAGGTGTATCTGCCTTAAATTGTTTAGTGGTTAAAATCATGATGTGTTGTAAATTAAATTAAATATATTTACTTATTCACTTCGGAAACAAAATTATGTTTTTTCCTTCATTTTTCATTTTTTTTGCCTCGTCCTTTTGTTAAAAAGAAATTCCTTAAGGGTGGTTTGGTAGAAGATTTTTTTAGGATTTTCAGGAAACTAAGGGTGGTAATCCTATTTACTCATGTTTTGTATGAATTTCTAAATTTTTCTCGGGAAATCTGATTTTTCCGGAATTTTATTTTTTGTGTAAAATTTTCTGAAAATAACATCCAAGAATACCACCCAGGGGATGGTATTATAGGATTCTCATGGTAAGAAAAAATTTAACACGAAAAAATTGACATTATATTCAACCAAACATAGCATCAGGAAAATTAACCTAATATTTCCGGGAATATTTTGGCTTACTAAATAATTTTTTGATAACATTTTCCGGAAACTCATTTTCCTATCATATTCCTGAAAAATTGTGATTCCCGTGTAAAAAAAAATTTCTCGTCTATCTAACGCTCCTAAAATATAAGCAATATAAATAACAAATGAACTGTTATTTACTATCTATGTTGGAATAAAAGATTCTATTAGGATGTCTACGCTGATAGTCTTTGATTAACCTTTGTTAGCCTTTAATGTTACGTGTTATTACTTTACTGTTACGTGCATTTAGGATGCAGTTTTGATATGCTGTTTAGTAACAACCTCACTTATTTAAGTTGTAACGTTTTGTTTAGGATGCAGTTTTGATATGTTGTTTAGTAACAGCCTCACTTATTTAAGTTGTAACATTTTGTACATTTGAACTTAAGGAAAATGTTATCAATTTAACATGGTATCAGAGCGATCCTTCCATGAAAACTTCCACAAATTTTAAACTCTGACAGTGTAAGCAAAAGCTCCATTCCATTCAAAAATGGCCAACACCAGTAGCATTGGGTTGAAGCCATCAGACCCTGGATCACCATTCTATCTGGCTGGATCAGATAGTCCAGGGATTATCTTGACAACTGTTATGCTTCGTGGAGAGGCAAACTATGACAATTGGGCAAAACTCATGAAAAATGCCCTGAAAGCGAAAAATAAAATTGGTTTTTTTGATGGATCAGTGAAGAAACCAGACAAAGTGAAGGTTGAAGAATGGCGCGCTTGGGAGATGTGCAATTCTATGATCAACGGATGGATACACAACACCATCGATAAAAAATTATAGCCATTCATTCAGTGTTTTGATGTGGTAAAAGACCTCTGGGATGACTTAAAGGAGCGATATGCAGTAGAGAATTTTACTCGGCAATATCAACTCAAAGCTGGTCTTGCCAACGTCCAACAACATGGCAGCACCGTTGCTGAATATTACATGAAGCTGCGCGCGATATGGGATGAGCTTGCAAGCAGCAAGAGCTACATGTCTTGTCCATGTGGAGATAATTGTGTGTATGCGAAGGAGATTGAAGAAGAGAGGTAGCATGATCGGGTGTACAAATTCCTTATGGGCCTGGACGATTCTGCATATGGCTCATTATGTTCGCAAATCCTCAATCAGTCACCACTTCCATCAATGAATAAAGTCTATGCAATCCTGACACAAGAAGAAACTCATTGATCTATTACGCGAACTCAGAATGTTCGTGTTGATGAAATAGGCTGCGCAACACAGCTGGTCGCACCTGTCAAAGACAAGTAAGTTCTTTGAATGCCCTCCATGCATTCACTGCGGAAAGAATAATCATGAAGCCTCTCGATGTTGGCAGGCTTTTGGTTATCCTGGACGTGTTGTTGGCAGTGGTGTTGGAAGGGGACGAGGACATGGTCGATTTGGTGGTGATAGAAATAACCAAAATAACGGTTTTTCTGGTGGTAATAGGAACAACCAACATTGAGGATTTGATGCAAAACATTTTGTGGCAAATGCAGCTCAGACGGAGGAACCAGTATCACAAGCCAATGCGTTCTCTGCTCTAACACCTGATGTTGTCACGCAGCTGCTCACACTGGTTGATAAACCGAAAAGCTCAACAGATAAATTAACTGGTAATGTTTTACATTATCAATGGCTTGTAGATAGCGGTGCATCACGCCATATGACAGGAACGTTGCAGTTGCTGAAAAATATTACAGACATTGCACCTTTGCCCATTGGGTTACCAAATGGTGTTGTTACTCATGCAGTGAAGCAAGGAACCGTTTTGTTAACTCCTTCACTGTCTTTATCTCATGTCTTATTTGTGCCAGATTTACAGTGCAATTTAATATCTGTTTCTCAGCTGGTCCGTCAACAGAATCTTCACATCGTGTTCACTAATAATAGCTGTATATTGCAGGACCGCACGCTTGGATTGGGTGATCACAAGGATGATGTGTATGTTTTTCAGCCAAGCCAAGCAGAAGCATTAACAGTTCGTTCCAGTAACATGCAAGAAGTTTGGCACCGGTAGTTAGGACATGCATCATCTGAGGCACTCTCTATGATTAATTTCTCTGTAGTTTTCGTTATTGCAATGACAATAAGGCTTGTGATGTCTGTTATCGAGCCAAACAACATTGATCTTCTTTTCCATTTAGTGATCAAAAAAGCCATAAAATATTTGATCTTATTCATTGTGACACATGGGGTCCTTACCGTACTTCCTCTTCATCTGGTGCTTATTATTTCTTTACAATAGTTGACGATTTTAGTCGAGCGGTATGGACTTGTTTGATGGGTGATAAGAGTGAAACATATGATTTGCTGCGTAAATTTTTTCTAATGGTGCAAAATCAATTTAATACAACAGTGAAAAGGGTTTGATCAAATAATGGAACCGAATTTACTTCTAACAAAATGATTGAGTTATTTGACGAAAATGGAATTCTTCATCAGAAGTCATGTGTTCATACGCCACAACAGAATGGCAGAGTAGAAAGGAAACATAGGCATGTCTTGAATGTCTCCCGTGCTTTTTTATTTCAAGCTAATTTGCCAATTAAATTCTGGGGTGAAAGTATAATGACAACAGCTCATATTATTAATCGTACACCAACCAGAATTCTTAATGGTAAGACTCCTTATGAGCTTTTGCATGGTTGTGCTGCAGATTATGATCACCTAAGAGTTTTCGGTTGTTTGAGTTATGCTGTAAAATAACCAAAACCAACAAAAAAAATTAGTGCAAGGGCTCGCAGGTGTATATTTGTTGGCTATCCGTTTGGGCAGAAAGGTTGGAGATTGTATGATCTTCAAACAAAGGAATTTTTTGTCTCACGGGATGTAAGCTTTCACCAAAACGAATTTCCATTTGTTGATATAGGTGTAACGCAAGCAACTACTCCATTATTACCTTCTTCTATATCAAACGACTCTCCAGACCTGATGTTCCCATCACATGCAAATGATTTTTCCCCCGAAGCATTGCTGGTTGATAGGGGGAGTGCACCGAATGCAGAACCAGTTACTGCACTTAGGCGTGCAGAACCTGTTACTGCACTTAGGCGTGCAGAACCTGTTACTGCACTTGCGCAAGAAAATCCAGCCTCGGTTCAACCTGCTTCTCCTCGCCCTTCACGCACAAGGAAGCCTCCAGCATACTTAAGTGATTACAAGTGCAATTCCATCAAGACACATACACCATCATCCAGCATCACGTCATCCAACTCCACCTCAGGTATGCGGTATCCAATCGCCAACTATGTGAAAACTAGTAAATTTTCTCCAAAACATCGTGTGTTTCTTGCTAGTATTGATGCAGGAAGTGAACCACGCTCCTTTAAAGAAGCAATGACTCATGATGCATGGCGGACAACAATGGCAAAAGAGATCCACGCTTTAGAAGAAAATCGAACGTGGACAATCACTGATCTACCTATGGGAAAACACGCTCTTCCATGCAAATGGGTATACAAAATAAAACATCATTCCAATGGGAGCATAGAGAGTTATAAAGCACGGTTGGTGATTTCTGGAAATCACCAAGTTCCAGGGGAAGATTTCCATGAAACTTACGCTCCTATAGCAAAAATGGTAAGTGTCAGAACTCTACTCTCAGTGGCAGCAGCAAAAGGATGGTATTTGCATCAAATGGACGTTAATAACGCGTTCCTTAATGGAGAACTTGATGAAGAGGTTTACATGCGTATTCCAACAGGCTTTAATCAAGGACAAGCAGGAAAGGTGTGTCGTTTGCAAAGGTCTCTGTATGGTTTAAGACAATCTCCTAGGAATTGGTTTGCTAAACTGATTTCGTCACTTGTACAGTACGGTTTCATTCAATCTGAGGCAGATTATACTTTGTCCACTTTGACGCGTGGTTCTACCTTCTTGGCTATTTTGGTCTATGTTGATGGTTTGGTGCTAGCAGGTAATGATTCTCATGCTTGTGAAGAGGTTAAAGTTTATCTTAATAAGTGCTTCAAAATTAAAGACTTGGGACACTTGAAGTATTTTTTAGGCATTGAGGTTGCTCGTAATAAAGAGGGTATTGTTATGTATCAAAGAAAATATGCTTTGGACATTCTCAAAGAAGCAGGATTGTCGGATTGTAAACCAGTTCAGTTCCCAATTGAACAGAATCACCGTCTGGCACTTGATGTTGGACTAGACTATGGTGATCCAGGACGATATCGAAGAATTATTGGCAAGTTGGTATACCTGACAATAACTCGTCCAGATTTGAGCTATGTAGTGCATATTCTCTCACAATTCATGCAAGCCCCGAAAGAAGTCCATTATGAAGCTGCTATCCGCGCACTGAGATACATTAAAATGAATCCTGGCCAAGGTAATTTTCTTTCGTCTCAAAGTGATTTCAAGGTTCATGCTTATTGTGACTCAGATTGGGCTAGTTGTCCCTTGACTCGCCGTTCAGTTTCCGGTTTCTTTATTATGCTTGGTACATCTCCTATCTCGTGGAAAACAAAGAAGCAACTTACTGTGTCACGTTCCTCAGCAGAAGATGAGAACCGATCCATGGCTGCTGCAACAGCTGAATTGATATGGTTGAAGTCTTTTCTTGCCTCTCTTCAAGTGTTACATGATGACCCGATGGAATTATGTTGTGATAATCAAGTAGCTATACATATTGCTGCCAATCTTGTGTTCCACGAGAGCACAAAGCACATAGAGATTGATTGTCATTTTGTTCGCGAGAGGCTATTATCTAAGACTATCGTACTAGTTTTGTTCGTTCTCATTTGCAACTCGCAGACATTTTCACAAAGGCACTTGGTCGGGCTTCTTTCCTTGCATTTCTTCCCAAGTTGGGCATTTCATGTCTTCATGCTCCAACTTGAGGGGGAGTGTTGGAATAAAAGATTCTATTAGGATGTCTACGCTGATAGTCTTTGATTAGCTTTTGTTAGCCTTTAATGTTACGTGTTGTTACTTTACTATTACGTGCATTTAGGATGCAGTTTTGATATGCTGTTTAGTAACAGCCGCACTTATTTAAGTTGTAATATTTTATTTAAGTTGTAACGTTTTGTTTAGGATGCATTTTTGATATGCTGTTTAGTAACAGCCTCACTTATTTAAGTTGTAACATTTTGTACATTTGAACTTAAGGAAAATGTTATCAATTTAACAATCTAAATATAAGCAGAACTATAAAGCACATTGAATAAAGATATTGAGCAATGATTAATTTCAACACAAAATAGGGTAAGGGCCTACGGGGTAACAAAATTGTAAGAAAAGTAGTTGGTGCAAAAATATGAGAAAACAAATTTTGGTATAGGGTAGGTTTTAGACAAAAAGAATGATGCATCCCACCTTTTTGTCAATGAAGTCAGTCCAGAATCTGGCCAATTAAGTCAGTCCAGAATTATAACACCTCACAATTCTAAATTAAGTATTAAAATATTAAGTGAGCAATTAAGTGAAGAACTAGTGAAAATCCTGAGTATAAGGCCAAAATACAAAGAAAGGGCAAAACGGTAATTAGCCATGCACACAACCCTAGGAAGATAAAAATTGAGTAGGAGGTCTCAGATGATCAAAATAACCCTTGAAATGGATTCAGAACGAAAAATCGAGTAGATAGGCAAGTTTCAGAAAAATCAGTGAATAATGATTTTCGTGGGTAAAAATACCGCGATACGATTGCACCGTAAAACATGCCAGTTGAGTTTTGAGCTCTAGGTTTCAAATATGGATTATAAATGGTTTATAGAGTTAGGAAATATGAATTTTGATAAATTTTGAAGGAATTAAGTCAGTTTGGGGAAGCGTGCCAACGGTGCGCGCAACAGCTTAAAACAGTGTTTCCTCCGAATGACCGGAAAACTCCGGATTCATCTGATAAAGTATAATTAAAGGACAATGGTTAATGTTAAAAATTAGAGTTTCTAAATAAGTTTTGAATTTTCGGACGTTTAGTGAAATCGGAGGGAAATTCGGATGAATTTTCAATCGCGTGGGACCCACCCCACTTAAACTCCACTTAATCCACCTCACCCTCACTATTCACCATCACTTTCCTTTCCTTTCTTCTCTCCCAAAACCGTGAAACAGCCCCTCCTCCCCCCATTTGTGTGCAATTTTTCATTTGATCATAACTTAGCCATTTCTCCACCGAATCCAACGATTTTTATCTTGAACCGTGATGGGAAACACCTTCTAAACACATTGGTACCACTCTTGAGCCTTGAAACCGTGTATTTGGGGAGATACAAGCCAAAACCAGCTGCGAAAATCTGGGAAAAATGGAGGTTCATGGAGTCATTTGAGCTTTCATTGCTTAGAGGAGTCTTGGGGTAGCATCTAGCCTTGGTTGTGAGTATATTTCCACCCCATTTTCATGGTTTGATTGTAGTTTATTTTCATGAACCCTAAAGGGGGATTTTGTGATTGGTGATGTTAGAGAGTTCAAATGGAAAATGTGTATTAGAGGATAATGTCTTAGAATGATGCATTAAAGCTAGAAATGCAATAAAAATTATTGAGGAAAAATGTTGATTTTTAACTTAGTGAAAATTTGAGGTGTTATGACTTTGAGTTTTGAAAATGTGTTGAGAGTGTATTGGTGAGTTGTTGTATGATTGTATGATGATAATAGGATGATATGAGGTGTGAAGTGGTTAAAATTGATGGAAATTCCTTGGATGTGAATTAGTGTGCAAATCGGCCTTTAGGCAAAAGAGGTGAAATGATGTTGTGTAAATTGCTTGGATGATGTTTCATGCTTTAAGTGGTAATTAGATGGGTTGTGTTGTGATTGTAAAGTGGAAGAACCAATGAAAAATAATGAGTGGTGTCATTTGGCATAAAAGAGCCTAGAGTGAAAGATTTAGCAAACGATGCGTAAAAGACGTAAAATGGAGAAACGACGATTGAATTAACCTCTTGGCAACCTATGGAAGTGTAATAAAATGAGAAAGAAAAATTAGAAAAATAAATCCCTAAATAACACTAATGTGGCCGAAACTCCAAGGGAGGAAAGGGAGTAATTTTGACGTTTTCCGCGTTTTGATAGAATGGACGTGTACTGATGATGGTACATGATTGTGTAGGTTGTCGTACGTCGACTTGAACCCCGAACAGTGAATCAGTGAATTGCCCTTGGTCCTGGACCAAGTGGATTGAGGTAAGAAATTGGATCAATTCATGTTTAATTGTAAATTATCATGTATTGTTTTCGTTTTAAGTGAATGGGAATGTCCTCTGTGTAGGCATTCTATTGTGTACCAAGTTGAGGAATAAGCTGCTGCGGAGCTAAGTGGAATAATATATAAGGTAACCTCTTGGTACTGGGGCTTGTTCCCCTTTTGTGTTCCACCACACCCGTCGAGGGAGATGGTAGGAAGTGTGTATGAATAGTGTAGAACAGCATAAGCATGCATATTGCATTTATGAGGGTACTTATGTACCAGATCACTGGCCAGTAGATAGTTAGCCTTCGGGAAAGTTTCATACTTTCACTGGATAGGTCTCCGAGAGGGAGTTCCAGTTGACCCAGGGTCGTGGTGTGTAATCCGGATAGGAGAACACTAGGAAGTCTCGGGTGTTGTGGATGGGAGGGGTACCTTGGTTGTGGTTCTATGAACACACCTTGGATGATACCCGTAGGCTTATATGCCGAGGACGTTGTGTGGTATGGTAGCATAATCATAGTAGTTTATATTTTTAAGTTCATGTTAAAGTTGTAAACTAAAGTCTGAGTTTGTAAGTTTAATTTAAAATTTGAAGTTGTAAGTTGTAACATGCAAGTTAAATGTTGTAATTATACAAAGGATGCATGATGTATTATGATGGTAGGGCTTTAGGCCTATTTTAAGTTTATGATTATTTGTATGATGAAAATATGCATGAAATTGAAGTTGGTGATTGAAACCATTTAAGGATTTAAAGTAAGTTATATTGTAATAAATATGAACTGTGTTGGGTTGTAAGAGCCCCAAGGCATTGTTGGTCCTTGTGTGTGCCACCCAATGATTTATAATGAGTATTAGGTACATTTGAGGTCACATAACTACTAGTGCAAATTGGGAATTTTTGCAAAAACAAAGGAAACTCTGGCGAATTTTCTGTAGAATTGGCAGATTTTAGGTGAACTTCAGGAGAGCATATCTCCCTCCATAGAGGTCCGATAGGGACGTGCCATATGTCATTTTGAAGCTTGAGATGTCCCCTATATTGTGTCAAAATCTTGGAATTTTTGGAGAGGTACACAGCCCTGTACAGGCCAGGGAAATTGCTGCCCTGTTTTGGCCATGTACTTGGGGGCAGTTTTGGGAAATTTATTTCCGCTTCGTTTCTTAGTCAAATTAAATGTATGATATATCAAGTCTAAGATTGAGGTGTCTAGTTTATGGTATAAAAATTTGAGAGCAAATGGATGAATGGTTTAGGTGCAGAAATTCAAGGAGTGTAGGACGTTTGGAGCTGTTTTGGGGTTGGTTGGCAATTTTGTTTGTCCAACTTCAAACGGCGATAACCGGAGCAAACGAGCTCGGAACCAAGCATGTGATAGCTTTCTGGAAAAGTAATTCAGTAATAAAAAAAGATAGCAAGGTATGAGGGATTAAATTTTTACTATGTGTCCGCAGTAATTTAGAGACCGAACCCTGTTCGGATGTGTAGAAAACGCAAAAGTGTGAAATTGGCTAAGTGGGTTTATGGGAACCCCTTAGTGTCTTATTATAACTAAAGTAAACTATTAATATAGTATAGATAAGTATTCCGCAAGAGTTTACAGTTACGGTCACAACTTTTAATTATTACGTTTTTTATGTTTTCAACTACTCGCGTAATAATCGGAAAAAGTTTATTCGCATTTTTATAAATGAATTGTTGTGATTGTAATTGAGCTTAATATCATAATTAATGTTAACAATATAGGTGT
Organism: Gastrolobium villosum; assembly: GCA_032173675.1. Taxonomy (NCBI): domain Eukaryota; kingdom Viridiplantae; phylum Streptophyta; class Magnoliopsida; order Fabales; family Fabaceae; genus Gastrolobium; species Gastrolobium villosum. The sequence goes on along the minus strand of JAVKPL010012472.1, from coordinate 35,601 downwards.
ACAACGGGCTGTTACATTTCATGGTATCAGAGCAGTTTTGTTAGGGAACTCTGATAATATATATAGATGTGTTATGTGCTGCATAGTTGTATGTAGATTCTTATCGATTACTGTATATGTGATTCCTTAGTGTGGGTCTAATCAGCCCATTTCTTTGTGTTACATGTGTGGTCATCGTAAGAAGCCTGCGTAATAACATTGGAGCACCGAATGTGAGTCTTGGCCTGATGTTGTGGCTGCAGTGTTAACTGCTCCATGGACAAGAGATGACAGTAAGTAAAATATGAATATTAGAAAACTTAAGAAAAATAGACTTAAATATTGTATATGAAAATTGGAATATTGGATACTTCTATTCATACATGTATGCTCCAACCTTGCAGGTTGGCCAAGAATAATTTTCCCCAAGTCCACCTGGGTGGCCGCCTTTTATGAGAGTGAATCCCATTTTAGATTGGTCATACATGTTCACTCCTTTGTTATATCTGTTTCTCCATACTACTTTTTATTGAAATGAATCATAACCTGAAGTTATATCTGGTGCCTGCTCTATCTATTTTAGAGTTTTATCTGACCAGGTTAACTGTGAAAAATGATAAAGATCTGAAGAAATACATATATATTGGTGCTAACTTATCTAAGAACTCTTTCATTTGATAATAAATAAATTCCACATTTACATGGTCTATTTGTTGGACAAGATGCTAATTGTCCCTAAAATAGTTAGCAGGGGTAAAAGACCTATGATTATGAGTTGTGTGAGTAGTGCCGCTACCCTATTTCCAAATATATTTCTTAGCCCCCCCTTTCACCCACAAATTATCTATCTAAACTCATCCTTTTGAAAAATGCCATAGCTGCATTTCTGGTTTAATCCTGTCCTTGGTACAAGTTGTCTTCTTAGATGCATAAAGTTCAATGGTATCAAAATAAAATAACTCAACCTAATAACCTCAATGGTATCTCTGATGCAACATTTAATTACTGGTCCTTCATAGGTCACATTAAGTTCTACTTGTTTGTGTTCATTCAAGAAATCTGACGTATGATTATTTCTATATTTCTGCAGTTATACTTCAATTGGGAGCATATATGACACGGTTCCCAATTCATTATTATGCATTAGCAATTCTTCCAATAAATTCAAACCTGCATATTTGCTTGCTGATGGAAGATTAGAGAGGGCAGGGAGGGTTAAAAAGTTATCTTCTACTTATGGACAACTTCCTGCTGATAACAATGGCTTGAGTAACTTGGATTTGCATAATAACAGCATGCTCACTGTAAGAACCCGCACCGCTAATTAAGGTAATTAGTGAATTAATTATGATAATTAGGAAATAATTCCATAATTGACCCTAATAATTATTATGAGGCTTTAATAATTACAATTAGTGGGTAAGAATGAAAGTCGCTTTTCGGAAGAAAAGCGCAGATATCGGTTCTGCTACTCGGTATAAATGCGTACCGGAAAAGTATCCCGGAAAAATATAACGAATGCATGATAATTACTAGAATATTATGTAGGACTTGTAAAACAACTTTCAAGTCAAAATAATGTAATCTGATGCCAGAACTGATAATGGCTATGGAAAAGCGCGTACCGGAAAGGTGCTCCGAAAAATAAAATAAAAATATGACAAATCTTAGAAAAATGTCTAGGTCTAAATTCCGAAGTTTGGGATCAAGATCTTTTACTTTTCTATTAAGGCTAATACTGCGCGTAATGGCTTAAACCCCTATAAATACTAACTTTGCACAAAACCCTAGGCCATATTGGCCCCTCTACGTGAGTGTGTGTGTGTAGCTGCTGAGTGATCACCTTCCTTGTGTCCTCACCCCTTCCTCCATACACAAACCTCCCAAGTAACCATCTTTCTTCACCTTTCTTCCCTCCTTGCACCATGGTTGTGTGTGGCTGAGGTCCTTGTGTGTATGGAGAGCTTCACCTCTGTGTTTAGTCACTGTTAGAGGGTTGTGGAAGGGCTGAGTTGGGGTGTGTGAGAGTTGTGAGTTCTTCTTGGTGGTGGGTGATCCAAGAAGCCACCTTTGAGAAGAAAGGACTCATCTTGGTGTGCATTTTCGTACACCATTGTGTGACCTGAGTTGAGGAGCTTGTGGAGAGCTCCAAGAGCACACCTTGCTCTGTTTTGAGCTTTGGTAAGTCCCCTCACCTTTGATCTTAAGTTTTGATGCTTAAAGTTGATGTCTTGGCCATGTTTAATGAGTAAACAAGAGGGTATAATGAGTATGAACCTAAAATAGATTAAAAATGCATGCTTTAACGTGTACATGTGTTAAAAGTTGGATATTTGGGATGGATATTCACGAAATACAGAAACTGCATTCTGTCGTGAGATATCCGGATATTTGTCGAACAGATATCCGGATATCGATATCCGGATGTGGTATCCGGATATTGATATCCGGATATGGGACCTGGGTATCCGGATATGACATATCCGGATATGTCCAGTGTGATATCCGGATATGGCATATCCGGATATGTCCCTTGAGATATCCAGATATCCTGGGTTTCGAAGAACAGAAGCTGTGCTGTGTGAACAGTAAGCTATTGGGGGTTTGTGTACCCTAGATTAAGGAAGTTTAACTTCTGTAATTAATGAACTAAGTCAGAATCACATGATTAAGGGCTTATGGCTTGGTTGGAAGCCTTAAGACGTAAAACGTAAAGGAAAGGCGTAGTCTTTAAGTTGTATGCTTGTTGTGCATAAATATTGATGTATTATTGGTCCATATCAGATTGTGATACTGCTATTTTTGGACTTGTGAGTGGTTGGACTCTTGGCTTGGATAGCTAGCTTGCAAGGTAAGCTTTCGTGTCCTCGGTTTAGCCATTTTGTTGTTCCACCATGTCCCATGGGGATGGGTTTATGCATGCTGTGTTACATGCTTTAATGTTTTGGAAATGCTGTTGAGCTATTTATATGCAATGTGCTTTTATGAGATGCATGTGGTGTCCACCTATACGGTAAGCCTGAGTATGTAGCACATACAAGATGGTGAGGCTGTGGGTGAGGTGCAGGTAGCGTCCATGTACTCATGTAGGTATAGACGTATTCCTACATTTCTCTGGCCAGTAAATTTGATAAACACACATGGCATGATTAATTGCTGCATCGCATAGTTTTGGAACTTATATTGTAATTACTGTTTTTGAACTTATATTACACATGTAAGTGAGCTTGGGGTGGAAACTCCTTGAGGACCCCTTGTCTTACTGAGATTTCTTGTTAGAGATCTCACCCCACGTTTGGGGACGCTTATTTCAGGATCAGGTAATGTTGAGGGCTCAGGCGGCAGGAGGCCCGAGCTGAGTTGATATGATGATATGCTGACTGCTGTTATGTTTTCCACTTGATTATGATGATATGATTGAGACTGTTGTTGGGCATTGTGCCTTATTTGGTGAGCATGGGGTTTGTCCATGCCACGTGGATTGTTATTGTCTTTTTAGCTAAAGTTGTATTAATGTATCAGGATTTTGGTCCAGGCTATGTGTTGTAGTCCTGTGACTTAGATACTCACTTATCTATTATACACGAGGTATTTCAGTTAGTTGTCTTGCAATTTACATACAGGCAGTATTTTATGAAATTGATTAAGTAATCAAGTTGGCTAAGGATAATGACGTCATAATTGAATTAAAGAAAAAGTTATTCCGCATTTTAATTAAGCGTGGCTTAATACGATAGTATGTTAACAATCCGGGTTAACACGGGCTGTTACATTTTATGGTATCAGAGCACTTTCTAGGGAAAAGCCTGTATGTATTGCAATAACTTAGGATGTGTCGTTGCGTGTCTACTTTGTGTTCTCTCTGATTGGTGTGTGTTATGATGATGCATATGTGACCACATGGCGTGGGCCTGATCAACTCATTCTTTGTGTAACTTGTGCAGAGTCATGGTGCCACCAAGGAGGAACACTAGTACGAGTGAGGATCAATCGGATCCTATCCTGGCTGCATTGGCTGAGATGCAGGCGGCCCGACTAGCCGACCAGGAAGCCACGAGACTGGCAAACCGGGCGATGCTGGACGTTGTTCGAGATGCGAACCGGCGAGCCACGGCAGAGGTTCTGGAGGAGAACCGGATGGCCAACATGACTATGATGAGGGTCATGTTGGAGGAGTTGAGGGCTGGTCCTACTGCTGGCCAGTGTCCTCCACCACCTCCACCGCCGCCACCGCCTCCACCTCCGCCTAGTCAACAGGAGGACACCCAGAGTCAGATGGGTGAGGGCAGTCACTTGACGGGGGCTATGCAGACCATCCCCGTATTTGCTGAGGATCGTGACGAAATCGATCGCTGGCTGAATGCTTTCCGCAAGCATAAGCCACCTACTTTCGACGGATCTTATGATCCCATTGCTGCTGCCAGATGGCTACAGGCGCTGGATAAGATTTTCCGGATCATGCAGTGCACCGATCCGCAGAAGCTGTTGTTCGCCACTTACATGCTGGAGGGCGAGGCTCACGAGTGGTGGACCAACCTTTCTCACATCTACGAGATGCAGGGCCATGTGATGACGTGGCCATTCTTCGAGGAGAGCTTTCTGGGTCAGTACTTTCCTTATGACTCACAGGAGAGGAAGCAGGGAGAGTTCGACCGGTTGGTACAGGGCTCGTTGTCTGTCGACGAGTACCTGGCCAAGTTTAATGAGCTGGTCAAGTTCGCTCATTTCCGTATGGCGAGACCGACTCCTGTATTTCTTGCGGCAAAGTTCCGGAGGGGACTTAATGAGGACATTGCTGGACATTTTGCTGGCTCTGCTTCGAGAGACTTCGGGGCGTTGGTTCAGCAATGCCGCGACATTGAGGACTACTGCCGTGCGAGTCAGGCCAAGAAGGCCAAGATTGAGGTGCCACAGGGTACCGGCGGTTCCGCTACCTGGAAGAACAAAAATTTTGCAAACAAGGGCAAGGGCAAACAATTGGCAGCTAAGCAAGCGCCAAACCAGTTTAGAAAGACTGCTACTCAGGGGAACACAGCTAGACCTCCTGCCCCCAGATGCTCGGGATGCGGGAAGTCACACTTCGGGCCGTGCTCTACCGGTCAGCTGATTTGTTTCCAGTGTGGCAAGGAGGGCCACTATTCCAGAGATTGCCCGACGGCGAGGATTGCTGCAGTGCAGGCTGTGCCATTGCAGATGGTTCCTACTGGGGCACCAGCCGTGCCACCCACTACAGGGCGAGTATATATACTTGATCGTCAGCAGTCGGACAGAGCTCCGAACCTGGTCAGAGGTACTGTTACCATTGGTGGTTCAGCTATTGATGTGCTGTTTGATTCCGGGGCAACGCATTCTTTTGTTGCTACCCCTATTGCTGTGGGGCTTGAGTTGCCCAGTGATGTGCTTTCTCCACCGATGCGGGTGACCACCGCCACCGGAGAAAAATGTTTGACCTCCACTGTTCATCGCGATGTAGCGTTTCAGTGGGATGGCCGTGACTTCTCGGTAGATCTGATAGGATTGCCGATGGCCAACCTTGAGATTATTCTGGGCATGGATTGGTTGTCCAGAAACTGTGCACTGATTGATTGTTGTGCCAAGAAAGTGGTGATGTCTCCGGGTGGGTCCACAGCCAGTTCCTCACCGTTCATTTCAGTCCTGCAGGCGAGGAGAGCCTTGAGAGCAGGGGCATTTGGCTATGTCATGTTGGGAGGTTTGGTGAGTGGGACACAGGAGGATCTCACTGGCATTCCTGTGGTGAGGGAATTCCTCGAGGTGTTTCCCGAGGAGATTCCTGAGTTTCCACCGCAGAGGGAGATAGAGTTCTCCATCGATTTATTGCCTGGTGTGGGGCCTATCTCGTTGGCTCCATACCGGATGTCGCCACCAGAGTTGGCGGAGCTGAAGAAGCATATTGAGGAGCTTTCAGCGAAAGATTTCATTCGGCCGAGTGTGTCTCCCTGGGGAGCACCGGTCATTTTCGTGAAAAAGAAAGATGGGACCATGCGGTTGTGCACCGACTACAGACAGTTGAACAAGGTGACAATCAAGAACAAGTACCCTCTTCCACGCATTGATGATTTTCTGGATCAGCTCAGGGGTGCTTGCGTATATTCCAAGATCAACCTCCGGTCCGGTTACCATCAAATACGGGTAAAGCCGGAGGATGTCCCAAAGACAGCGTTTCGCTCTAGGTACGGGCACTACGAGTACTTGGTGATCCCGTTTGGACTCACCAATGCGCCCGCAGTGTTCATGGACTACATGAACAGGATCTTCCAGCCGTACCTGGATCAGTTTGTGATCGTCTTCATTGACGACATCTTGATTTACTCCAAGACGGAGGAGGAGCATACTGAGCACTTGAAGATTGTTTTGCAAGTGTTGAAAGAGAAAAAGCCATATGCTAAGCCGTCAAAATGTGAGTTTTGGCTCAAGGCGGTGAAATTTCTGGGTCATGTGATTTCCGCTGATGGAATTGCAGTTGATCCTAACAAGATTGAGGCCGTGATGGACTGGGAGAGGCCCAAGACTGTTACAGGAGTGAGAAGCTTCTTGGGTTTGGCAGGCTACTACAGGAGGTTCATAGAGGGATTCTCCAAGATGGTGCTACCGATGACTCGCCTTACCCGAAAGGAGACTCCATTCGTGTGGACACATGAGTGTGAGGAGTGCTTCCAGGAGTTGAAGGAGAGACTGACTACTGCTCCTGTGTTAGTCCTTCCTGATCCTGCGGAACAGTTTGAGTTATACTGCGATGCCTCTGGAAAGGGGCTAGGCTGTGTGTTGATGCAGAAAGGGAAAGTTGTTGCCTATGCTTCAAGACAGTTGAAACCTCATGAGGAGAACTACCCGACTCACGACTTGGAGTTGGCAGCCATTGTTTTTGCTTTCAAGATTTAGAGGCATTACTTGTTTGGCATGAAGTTTGCTGTATTCAGTGATCACAAGAGCCTGAAGTATCTGTTCGACCAGAAGGAGTTGAGCATGAGACAGCGTAGATGGATGGAGTTCTTGAAGGACTACGACTTCGAGTTGAGGTACCATCCTGGCAAGGCCAATGTGGTAGCCGATGCTTTGAGTCGGAAGTACGTGAGCTTATCCAGCTTGATGATGAGCGACTACGAGGTAATTGAGAAGTTTAGAGACTTGAGAGTGAACTCCTTGTTTGGGGGCGCACTGCTTGAGATGGAAACAACAGAAGTGATTAATGAGCTGATGGAAAAGATTAAAGAGGCGCAAGTGCAAAGAGAGTGCCTCGATTATGTGAAGAACAGGACGGTGTGTCTTGGAACGAGGATGGATTGCTGCTGTTCCAGAAGAGGATTGTCATTCCTCGAGGGCCACTGACCGAAGAGGTTATGGCAGAGGCTCATAAGGGCCGGTTCACTATCCACCCTGGTGCTACAAAAATGTACCAGGACTTAAAAAGGAACTTTTGGTGGCCGGGCATGAAGAAGGACATAGCGGTCTATGTGTCCAAGTGTTTGATATGTCAGAAAGTGAAGATCGAGCACCAGAAACCGTCTGGTAAACTTCAACCTCTTGAAATTCCACAGTGGAATTGGGAGAGTATTTCCATGGACTTCGTGGTGGGATTGCCTAAGACTCAGGCTGGTTGTGACTCTATCTGGGTCATTGTGGACAGATTGACCAAGTCTGCCCATTTTCTTCCAGTGAAGGTGAGCTTCACTACAGAGCAGTTGGCCAAGCTATATGTCCGCGAGATTGTGAGGCTTCACGGGGTGCCCGAGAGTATCATCAGTGATAGGGACCCGAAGTTCACATCTCGGTTCTGGGAAGCGCTGCAGGAGGCTTTTGGTACGCAGTTGAGATTGAGTACCGCCTATCACCCTCAGACTGATGGACAGACTGAGCGGACCATCCAGACATTGGAGGACATGTTGAGAGCTTGCACATTGGAGCAGGGTTCTGCATGGGATAGGTACCTTCCGTTGGTAGAATTCTCGTACAACAACAGTTTTCATGCTAGTCTGGGCATGGCACCCTACGAGGCGCTGTATGGTAGGAGGTGTCGGACTCCTACCTGGTGGTCTGAGGTTGGAGATAAAGAGCTATTTGGCTTGGACTTTGTCCAAGATACTACCCAGCAGATCCAGATGATCAGGGAAAAGTTGAAGCAGGCGCAGAATCGCCAGAAAAGCTACTATGATGTCAAGCATCGACCACTGGAGTTCAGTGAGGGTGAGCACGTGTTTGTGAAACTTTCACCTGTCACCGGTGTTGGACGGGAACTCGGAGTGAGGAAGTTGAGCCCGCGGTTCATTGGGCCCTACCAGATCCTTGGTAGAGTAGGACCAGTTGCCTATCGACTCGCCTTACCTCCGAACCTAGCCAACATCCATGACGTTTTTCACGTGTCTCAGCTTCGAAAGTACATAGCAGACCCTTCGCACGTGGTGCAGCCGGATGATGTGGAGGTTCGGGAGAACCTAAAGACTCCCGTCGGACCACTCAAGATTCTCGATCGAGGCGAGAAACAGCTTAGAAGCAAGATCATTCCGATGGTCAAGGTGCAGTGGACTGGGCGTAGTCCCGAGGAGTGCACATGGGAGCGAGAGGATGAGCTTCTCCGACAGTATCCCGACTTTCGAGACAGGTATGTTTCTGATTTTGAGGACAAAATCCTTAAAAAGGTGGGGTGAATGTAAGAACCCGCACCGCTAATTAAGGTAATTAGTGAATTAATTATGATAATTAGGAAATAATTCCATAATTGACCCTAATAATTATTATGAGGCTTTAATAATTACAATTAGTGGGTAAGAATGCTGAAAGTCGCTTTTCGGAAGAAAAGCGCAGATACCGATTTGCTACTCGGTATAAATGCGTACCGGAAAAGTATCCCGGAAAAATATAACGAATGCATGATAATTACTAGAATATTATGTAGGACTTGTAAAACAAGTTTCAAGTCAAAATAATGTAATCTGATGCCAGAACTGATAATGGCTATGGAAAAGCGCGTACCGGAAAGGTGCTCCGAAAAATAAAATAAAAATATGACAAATCTTAGAAAAATGTCTAGGTCTAGATTCCGAAGTTTGGGATCAAGATCTTTTACTTTGCTATTAAGGCTAATACTGCGCGTAATGGCTTAAACCCCTATAAATACTAACTTTGCACAAAACCCTAGGCCATATTGGCCCCTCTACGTGAGTGTGTGTGTGCAGCTGCTGAGTGATCACCTTCCTTGTGTCCTCACCCCTTCCTCCATACACAAACCTCCCAAGTAACCATCTTTCTTCACCTTTCTTCCCTCCTTGCACCATGGTTGTGTGTGGCTGAGGTCCTTGTGTGTATAGAGAGCTTCACCTCTGTGTTTAGTCACTGTTAGAGGGTTGTGGAAGGGCTGAGTTGGGGTGTGTGAGAGTTGTGAGTTCTTCTTGGTGGTGGGTGATCCAAGAAGCCACCTTTGAGAAGAAAGGACTCATCTTGGTGTGCATTTTCGTACACCATTGTGTGACCTGAGTTGAGGAGCTTGTGGAGAGCTCCAAGAGCACACCTTGCTCTGTTTTGAGCTTTGGTAAGTCCCCTCACCTTTGATCTTAAGTTTTGATGCTTAAAGTTGATGTCTTGGCCATGTTTAATGAGTAAACAAGAGGGTATAATGAGTATGAACCTAAAATAGATTAAAAATGCATGCTTTAACGTGTACATGTGTTAAAAGTTGGATCTTTGGGATGGATATTCACGAAATGCAGAAACTGCATTCTGTCGTGAGATATCCGGATATTTGTCGAACAGATATCCGGATATCGATATCCGGATTTGGTATCCGGATATTGATATCCGGATATGGGACCTGGGTATCCGGATATGGCATATCCGGATATGTCCAGTGTGATATCCGGATATGGCATATCCGGATATGTCCCTTGAGATATCCGGATATCCTGGGTTTCGAAGAACAGAAGTTGTGCTGTGTGAACAGTAAGCTATTGGGGGTTTGTGGACCCTAGATTAAGGAAGTTTAACTTCTGTAATTAATGAACTAAGTCAGAATCATATGATTAAGGGCTTATGGCTTGGTTGGAAGCCTTAAGACGTAAAACGTAAAGGAAAGGCGTAGTCTTTAAGTTGTATGCTTGTTGTGCTTAAATATTGACGTATTATTGGTCCATATCAGATTGTGATACTGCTGTTTTTGGACTTGTGAGTGGTTGGACTCTTGGCTTGGATAGCTAGCTTGCAAGGTAAGCTTTCGTGTCCTCGGTTTAGCCATTTTGTTGTTCCACCATGTCCCATGGGGATGAGTTTATGCATGCTGTGTTACATGCTTTAATGTTTTGGAAATGCTGTTGAGCTATTTATATGCAATGTGCTTTTATGAGATGCATGTGGTGTCCACCTATACGGTAAGCCTGAGTATGTAGTACATACAAGATGGTGAGGCTGTGGGTGAGGTGCAGGTAGCGTCCATGTACTCATGTAGGTATAGACGTATTCCTACATTTCTCTGGCCAGTAAATTTGATAAACACACATGGCATGATTAATTGCTGCATCGCATAGTTTTGGAACTTATATTGTAATTACTGTTTTTGAACTTATATTACACATCTAAGTGAGCTTGGGGTGGAAACTCCTTGAGGACCCCTTGTCTTACTGAGATTTCTTGTTAGAGATCTCACCCCACGTTTGGGGATGCTTATTTCAGGATCAGGTAATGTTGAGGGCTCAGGCGGCAGGAGGCCCGAGCTGAGTTGATATGATGATATGCTGACTGCTGTTATGTTTTCCGCTTGATTATGATGATATGATTGAGACTGTTGTTGGGCATTGTGCCTTATTTGGTGAGCATGGGGTTTGTCCATGCCACGTGGATTGTTATTGTCTTTTTAGCTAAAGTTGTATTAATGTATCAGGATTTTGGTCCAGGCTATGTGTTGTAGTCCTGTGACTTAGATACTCACTTATTTATTATACACGAGGTATTTCAGTTAGTTGTCTTGCAATTTACATACAGGCAGTATTTTATGAAATTGATTAAGTAATCAAGTTGGCTAAGGTTAATGACGTCATAATTGAATTAAAGAAAAAGTTATTCCGCATTTTAATTAAGCGTGGCTTAATACGATAGTATGTTAACAATCCGGGTTAACACGGGCTGTTACACTCACAGCATCGGTCATTGCTGTGGGAGATGAGATTCTGTAAGTACCTTGTTTATCGCTTGGATAATTGGATTATGTGGGCTATATTGGAAATTGCATCCTTTATGAACTAATGTCTTTTGCGTTATAATTCACCATTGGGAGGTTTCACAACTTATTAAACATTTGGATTATTTACCTGGTTTTCAAGCTTTGGAGTCTCAATATGAAATGGTTTATCCTATTTCTGAACTTCCTGATTGTATGCTGAATGACTTGCAGTTTCATTAAGTTATTCATGTTAATATCGTCTTTATTTGCAATTTTCTATCAAAGTATTCATATTATATATTGAATCTTGATATATTTAGCCTTACAGATAATGTTGAAACTATTATTTATAAGCCTTGGCTCAGCGGTAAGCTTGCTTGCCGTGGTGTGTCAGGTCACGGGTTCGAATCAGCCTCTCTGCAAAATGCAAGGGAAAGGCTGCCTAGAGTATTCCCTTCCCCAGACACTCACGAAGTGGGTATTTGAACTGGGTCGGCCCTTATTATTTATAAGCATGTGTGATATGTGTGTTGGAAGTTCAAGTTACCTCTTTTATTAATTTTTTTATAACTTCGGAAAATTATTTTTTAAAATGTGAAATAAATGACATGGAAATTAATTTCAGTAATCATTTGCGGAAAGAATAGATTAAATGAAAATGACATGGAGATTAATTTCAGCAATTAAGTCATGCTGTGAAGTGCACTGCACTTGATTAATTCTATGATCCTATTCTCAACTATTTTTGGTGATGCTCCCCTTTTCCTTTCCTCTGTTCCATAGCTCAGGTTTGGCATTGTTGAGGATCAGTTGGGACCTTCGTTGTCTAGGAAGCTTCATTCCATTGGTTGGTCTCTATTACAACTTTCTGTTGTCCACAACAATGTGAGTTCATTTCTGCAAAAATCCTAACTGAGCGTATATCAACTGTTATGAACCAGCAGATAACAAATCATATTCAAACTCTTATTTAAGCTTTGCGCACCTCATATTATGATTTTTTGGTTCATGACATGCATCTTTAATACAGATAGATTCCGTGGCAGAAGTTGAGAGACAGAAATCTACATTTGATATGGTAAATAGTAATTTTCTTAGAAGGTCCTTTGCATTACATTTCTTGACAAATGATAGCTCATGTGATTCATTTATCCTTGTTCCTGTAGGTATTTATATATGGAGGTGTAGGTCCGCTGCATTCAGATGTGACCTTAGCAGGTGTTGCAAAAGCTTTTGGTGTTCGTTTGGTGAGTTGCTTCATTCAATTGTTGTCTTATTCATTTTAATGTTATTATAACCGTTTCTGGATATGCTGCCTCCACCTGCACATATTTATTGGTTGTTAAGTAGTATGACTGACTTTCTTGAAGGATGAAATTTGACTTTAGTCAAGCTTCTGCTGACTTGACTGACTTGGTATCAATCATCGAGTGGATCCCATGTCGGCAACAAGCCAACAAAATCCAAACTTCTCTCTAGGAGATGCCTTTGTCGTCATATCCCAACCATTGTCATTGGTGTGCACTTTCTCAAACTCTACTTTTTTGGCTTCTAGCACATCTCTTATCCAATGATATCTTACATATATATGTTTGGATCTTTGATAGAAGGCAGAGTTCTTGGCCAGGTGTATGGCGCTTTGGTTGTCACAAAGAAAGACATATATCTTTTGAGTGAAACCAAATTCTCTCAGAAATTTCTTCATCCATAGCAACTCTTTACAAGCTTCGGTTTTTGTAATGAACTCTGCCTCTGTTGTAGAAAGTGCAATGCACTTTTGTAATCTTGATTGCCAAGAAACAGGACCTCCTGCAAATGTAACCATATACCCCAAAGTAGACTTGTGAGTATCCACATGACCTAGCATATATGAATTCGTCTAACCAATAAGCTCCAGCATGCCATTCCCAAATCCGAAACTCAAATTGGAAGAGCCATGAAGATACCTCATAATCCACTTAACCGTTTTCCAATGCTTCATTTTTGGATTAGAAAGGAACTTGCTAACAATGCCAACTTCATGGGCTATGTCTAGTCTGGTGTAAACCATAGCATACATCAAACTTCATACTGCTGAGGCATATGGCACTCTAGCATTATCTTCCTTCTCCTTTGTAAAGAACCACTTCAACCCAAAACCTTAAGGTGTTGGGTGAGAGTCTTTTTAATGATTTATATTAAAACACACCCCCTCACGCAAGAGCCCTTTGGGCTAGAAGCGTGGATATTGCACAGGCCCAATTTGTGGTTTACCTTTTGTGCTTTTATTCCAATTTGTGCATTCTGAAGGCATCATTATATAGTGATTCCAGTTCTTCTTCGTTTTGTATCTGTGAAATAGGCCATTTTGCACAAATTTCGCCATTTACAATATACTTATCTGTGATGACTGATGACAGTTACAGTATGAAATTTATGTTAGGTATGGCTCATACTTCGCATGCTGATATGAGCCTCTGATTTATTGTAATTTTCTTAACAGTTTGGGCTTGGGTGTAACAGCCCGTTACGTACCGGTATTGTTAACATTAATTATGATATTAAGCGCAGTTACAATTACAGCAGTTCATTTATAAAAATGAGAATAAACTTTTTCCGATTATTACGCGAACAGTAAAAGTATAAAAAGCGTAATAATAAAAAGCTGTGACCGTAACTGAAACACTAGCGGAAGAATTTCTTAACTATTTATACACTTTATTTTATCACATACAAGATACTAAGGGGTTCCCATAAACCCACTTAGCCAATTCCTCACTTTTTACGTTTTACCACTTAACAGGATTTGCCAAACTGTTTTTCTACGAACAAAAAATAAAAATCCAAACTTAAACTCTAGGTTATCTTTTTTCCTTATTCACTTACCTTTCTATCAAGCTATCACACACTCAATTCCGAGCTCGTGAGCTCCGGTTATCGCTGTTTGAAGTTGGACAAACAACATTGCGTACCAACTCCGAAACAGCCTAAAACGTCCAAATTTCACAGAATAAACTGCACCTAACCACAAGGACACTGCCTCTCAAACTTTTACACCATAAACTAGACACCTCAAACTTCGATTTGATATATCGTACGCTTAATTTGACCAAGTAACGAAGCGGGAATTAATTTCCCAACACAGGCCCGAATCTGCCCACTGGTGCTGGCCAGAACAGGGCAGTGCGTGACAACAGCCCCCATGGGCTGCACACACCACCAATGAACCTAGGCTTTTGACACAACGTAGGGGACATCTTAAGCTTCAAAATGGCGTATGGCACGTCCCAATCGGACCACTATGGAGAGAGATACGCTCCTCCAAAGTTCACCCAAAAACTGCCAATTCTACAGAAAATTCGCCAGAGTTTCCTTTGTATTTCCAAGAATCCCCAAATTTTCATAACCTGTTTAACACCACTATTACACCTGAAATCCAGCAAAATCCAATGGGTGGCACACACAAGGTCCAACAACGCCTTGGGGCACTTACAACCCAATCCAATATACACTTAAAACATAAACAGTTTACTTTCAATTTCATGCATAAAACATAATACGGATAATCATAAGCCTATAATAGGCCTAAAGCCCTTCCATCATATTACATACATCCATGGTACATTTACAACACTGGATTACATTTACACTTACAAAACTTTAAACTACAAATATTTACATATTACATTTCACTTGCCAAATAAATCCATAAACTAAAATGACATGATATCTAAACTATACACCACTGCTCCACTCGTCATCATGCAGGCTTCTTGCCCGCTGCTCCATATCCACTGGTACATCCTGAAATAATGCCCCGAGACGGGGTGAGATATACGGATATATCTCAGTAACCAAGAGGTTCTGGAGAAAACTTCGCCCAATGGTTCACTTCGATGTATATCAATAGCAATAAAACAACACCACTGTTATAAAACGGGATAAAGCAAGGGATTTAGAGAAAGGGGGAATATATCAGAACAACTACGACATGCGGGATGGTAGCTACCAATACCACGCCATGTCCTTGGCTATACGCCTATGGGTACTACCCCTGGCGTGTTCATAGAACAACCCACCAAGGTACCCCTTCCAACCATATACACCCGAGACAACCTAGTGTGCTCCTATCCGGATAACACACCACGACCCTGGGTCAACTGGAACTCCCTCTCGGAGACCTATCCAGTGGCAGTCCGGAAACACTTGCTCGAAGGCTAAAAATATCTACTGGCCAGAGATCTGGTACATAAGTACCCACTGTGATAATGCACATGCATGCTCATGCTGTTCTACACTACTCATACACACTTCCTACCATTGCCATCAACTAGCAAGGTGGAACACAAAAAGGGGAACAAGCCCCAGTACCAAGAGGTTACCTTTCTTTTTCCTTTCACTGAGCTCCGCAGAACTCCACTTACAGCTTGATTCTCCGGGAACGCCTCTATCCACTTGATCCAGGACCAAGGGCAATCCACTGTTTCACTGTTCCAAGTCTATGTCCACGTACGGCAACCTGTACAACCATGCACAGCCGTCAGTTTCAGTCACAATACGTCAAAACGCAAAAACGTCAAATTCCTCTTCTCTCCCTCTAAGGTTCGGCCATCATAGGGTTATTTTAGGTTTTATTTTTCTAAATTTTCTTTCTCATTTTATTTCACTTACTTAGGTTATCCAAAGGCTAGTTCAATCGCCGTTTTACGGTTTTACGACTTTTTCGCAACGTTTTGCGAATTATTACACTTTAGGCACATTTTGCCACTTTCAACACTTATCGTTTTTACATTGATTCTTCCACATGCCAATCACCACACAACCCATCTAATGACTTTTCCATCACACAACACAACACCAAAGTGTTCTAAAACATCAATTTGCTCAATTGTACATAAATGGCCTAATCTTGGTTAGTCCAAACCAAGGATTTCCACTAAATTCCTATGGCCCACAACTCACATAATCACTTCCTAATATCATATAATCACACTACAATTCACTATACCACACATTAACACAAAACTCAAAAATTCCATTTCATGCATCAATTTTTTTCTAAGTTAAAAATCCATTTTTTTTGCTTAAAATTTTCATTGCATTTCTAGCATTAATACATCATTCTAAGACATTATCATCTAATAGACATTTTCCATTTGAGCTCTCTAACACCACATATCACAAAATCCCTCTTTAGGGTCAATTATCACAACTCAAAATTTAACCAATGAAATGTTGAAATAACTTACCCAATTGCATGGTATATGGCTCCACCTAAGTATACTCCACCATTGGAGCATTTAAAAGCATCATGATCACCCTTTTATCCCATGAAAACCGCACCTAAATGGGCATGGATCTCCTCACACACTCAATTTCAAGGCTAAACAAGGCTACCAATGGGTTTAGGAGGTGTTTTCCATCAAGATTCAACACAAACTTTGTTGAATTTGGTTGAGTATAGCTTGGTTTAGGGGAGAAAGAAACTTGCACACATTTGATGGGGGAAAAGGAGCTGCATGCGCTGTGAGAAAAGAAAAACACGAAGGAGAAGGAACATGAATAGTGGTTTAGGAGAATTTATTTGACTTTAAGTCGGTACCGGATCCCACGTGATTTAAAACTCACCTGAATTTCCCTCCGATCATCACTAAAATTCACAATTTAAAAACCTAATGAGAAATTATAATTTTTCATCTTAACAAAATCCTTTAATTTTACTCTTTCAGATAAAAATTTGGAGCTTTCCGGTTGTTCGGAAAAACACTGCTTTAAGGTACAGCGCGCTCCGTTGACAAACTTCCACAAATTGACTTAAATCCCTCAAATATTATCAGAAATCATATTTCCTATTTCTATGGACCATTTAAAATCAATATTTGAAACCTAGAGCTCAAAATTCCACTGGCACGTTTTACGGTGCAATCTGACTGCGGTATTTTTACCCGCGAAAAACACTATTCACTGATTTTTCTGAAACTTGCCTATCCACTCAATTTTTCGTTCTGAATCCATTTCCAGGCTTATTTTTATCATCTGAGACCTCCTGCTCAATTTTTACCTTCCTAGGGTTGCGTGTTGGCTAATTACCGTTTTGCCCTTTCTTTGTATTTTGGCCTATTCTTTGGGATTTTCACTAATCCTTCACTTAATTTCTCACTTAACACTTTAATTACTTATTTTAGAATTATGAGGTGTTATAATCACCCCACCTTTTAGAATTTTGTCCGCAAAATTACATCTTAACGGTCCCGTAACACGGGGTGTAATCGAAAATCTCATTTCTGCGGTATCCATGATTACTTCGTCCTTTACAAACTTGATAACTTTGGGTATCTGACCCCTTAACTCATTATACCTTTCACTGTTTCCTTAAACCACTGTTGCCTTTTCACTCACTGTAATTCATCATATACTCATTTTACACTTGTCATTTATGGTGCCACGACCTTCAATTCGCAATACTTTAAGCTCTTCACGGCTTACGGTTACACTTTCACCAATTCATTGGTAATAGACGACCACATTATAATTTGTTTGTCTCATTTTCATTTTCATCTGCCTTTCTGACCCAATGTCGTTCCCAAACATCTCTAGTTGTTTCAATAATAGACTCTAACTATTTTCATGTATCTTCACACTTTCTTTAGCACTTAACTCTTTTCGTTGTCCTCACTGTTTCAACCATACTCAAACATACTAGTCCTTTCCATTACTGTCACTGCTCTTATGATTTCATTGTTTTCTTAGCTTTCACCGAAGCACATCCTTTCTAGTTTCAATGGCACTTTGTCGTTTCTTATGATTTCGACTCACATTAATTTCTATACTCCTATCCTTTATTTTTCCTTGTCACGTGTCTTTACCTCTTCTTAGGTATTCATAACCATATCTTTCTCTTCACGATACGAAATTCACAATCCTCACAATCGTTTATATCTTCGATTAACCTTTTAAGGTTCTTTAACCACAATACACTCCTGAATTTTTTCTATCTACTAATCATATTCATTATTGACACTCACTATTACTATCTTTATTAACTAACCATCTCAACTTTATTACTCAGTCAGCTCAACCCCATACTCAGACCTCTCACGGTCTAAACACAACACTCATCAATGACCTCCGTATCGAGGACTCATGCTTAATATTTTCACCTACTAACTATTTTCGACTTCCCTTCCACTCCGATGTTACAA
Source organism: Gastrolobium villosum (assembly GCA_032173675.1). Lineage (NCBI taxonomy): Eukaryota > Viridiplantae > Streptophyta > Magnoliopsida > Fabales > Fabaceae > Gastrolobium > Gastrolobium villosum. Next base: position 17,277 of record JAVKPL010012472.1, on the reverse strand, counting down.
CTTAACCTTATGTTCCACTCATTTATACCACTTTCTCGTAATCATAATCATTTAATCCTGGATGTCAATTCAAAATATTATTACTTTATAGCTTTACTCACTTCCACTTAACACTTTGGAACAAATCAATTTCCGACCCACTTCACTATTAACTGATGGACTATTCAAAATGCCATATCTCTCATATACAAGTCCTATTCACTAGGAACCCTTAACACCCAACTATCGATTCACTTAAAATTCATTCCATCATTGCTACCACTTCTACAATTTACCACCAGTTGGTATATCAGTTTCTCAGAATATTCAAAATTACCACTAACACTAGTCCATACCTCATTAGTACTTAAACAAAACATCATCAACATTGTGCCTTTTCCACACACTTTCCACCATAAGTGGCATATGCGATTACATACAACATTTCTCAATCTACTTTACCAGCAAAACCAAGCTATTCACTTTTTGGTAATCAATTACAACTATAGTTCCCATCTATTAATACACGTTCGCACTTGACTCTATTTCAATTTATCTTTTCCTTAGGGCTAACACTTTACTGTTTTAACCTGAAATCTTGATCATCACTAGCCTTCCTAGAAGGACACTTACTCATTCTGTCAACTTTAACTCACGTTATCATCCCTTTTTTCATCATAAGATGAGGGTTCCAACTAACTTGCTACCTCACTTAGAGACAAAATTGATTTCATCAAACTTTCTTTACACCTACAATAGTGCTTCACTATCACACTTCGGAGTTCTTACACACTAAGCCACAACTCTTATATCTAAACCTGACATACTATTGTCCATTTACAAATATATGACCTCGCATCTTGCGTTAACCATATGAAAAAACTCTCCCAATACAGTGGGTAACAACATTCACAGGTTTAACCCCTCGAGCTCTTGCTGTCCTAAGGGCCTCAGATGCCATGACCCACTGATCAGAGAATCCACCCATATGATCCATGCCGTAAAAATGACTTACTACTAGCTGTCCCTATTCTAAGGCATCCCCCCAAATGTTTCTTCTTTGAGCAATTACATAAATTATCTCCACCATACTAACCGTTACACCAATGTGGAATACTTCCTCGTTTCTCATTACTCATATCAAATACTACTAGTCTCCGGGAACTTAACCCGCACCGAGATAGCTATACACTCCTGGCACATAGGCCCCCATTGAGATCTCCCTACTATCAAATCATATTACATGCACCCAGTGCACAGAGAAATTTATACTCATAATACATCTGTATATAACAGCAAACTGGTACACCGTGCACTCCCGATCACCCATGAACCCAGTCCATTTGGTGTCTGTATCACCTCTGTATATAACATCAAAACTGTTCTGTATTACCACATGGGCTGCCCCCATACTCTTAGTCGTAGTGGTATAATATACACCTGTTACATATAAGTTAATTCATCTTACTCTCTCGTGTCATTCTTCTCACTGGTAGTTTACTTTCGTTTCGGTTACTCCTCTGACCTGGTTTATAACATAGTCATGGTTATAATAATCCACATTCTCTTCGTAATTTCGTACACATCTTCTAACTCGTAATAGTTCCTTCTGTCTTGTTACCGTTCAGTCCATAGTCCATTATCTCTTCCTTGCTTATTCTTCTCACAGATTGTTTACTCTTTTACTTTGACTAATCACTTGCCATGGTTCATAACATAATCCCTAATCTATAATTGCTAAATTTTCTCAAAGTTTTGTACACATCTCAATTTCTCAGTATAAGTTTCACATTTCCCATCACACAGGGATCTTCCAATCATTTTCGTCGAATCACAGATAACTACTTCACCTCAATCCTTGCACTGAATTTATACCTCAGTTCACTAACAAATCTTATCATTTTCATCTTGAATTACACATTAACTCTCTTGCTGACCACAATATTCCACACTCTCTGCACACTTTACACATCAGTTCTTTCATTAACCTCTTACTTTCGCACTTTATTGTCACTTGGTTCGTATACTAATCACTTGATTTCACATTAAGCTTTACATTCATTCATTCACTAATCATACCATCTCACCTTATTGTTATACAACAATAACTCACAACTTATGCCACCGTTCTAGTCCATTGTCTGTCACGGCTCACATAACATATGCTCAATACTGTAGAGCAACTCATCAATTTTCCTTATCACTTCCACCCTTGGTGGTTGTAAAATATCCCTTTACCTTGAAAATACCTCTACTCTGTCTGTCCCTCCGTATCAAATACCAATATCTTCATAAGCGCACTACTCTTAGTAGTACTTATACATATACCATAAGATCATAATTTCTTTACAATTCTCATTACTTTCGTACAATGATTGTACATCTCAACCATCCTGTTCCTTTATTACTGATACGCTTGCCAATATGAATCGACCTCCACTAACTGCAATAGTGTCTTCATGGTACATAGATCTTGTGTCATCCATGGCAATTCCTTCACTTTTCCTCATACCTATTACACATAATAATATACTCATCCTTAGTTCACCTCACTTGTGTTTAGTCAACACTACCTCTTTATGGAATTTACTCCCATATTTCAATATCTCTCACATTATCAATCTATCAACATCATACTTTCAAGTGGTCAAATCTCGTAGGGTTACTCATCACATATTCTATTTGTTTCTCTGCTTGGACCATCCCAATTCATTCAAGTGCACCGCACTTGTCCTGGTCTCATAACTGCTAATCAAACAAGACGTGTTTAACTCACGCATACGAATATCTGTTCCCTTTTCTCAATAATTCTTCAGGTTCAAAACCTCACGCCTTGATGAAGTCTATCCACCAAGACCACTTGTACATAACTGTCTTACTATACTACACATATATTTGGAATTTCACCAATCTCATAAGCTCATCTCTGTTATATGTTTATCTTTCATAGTACTGCAAAGTTCGTCTATGATCATATTGTACATATCATAAATTATACACCACTGTTTCTTATAATACACTTTTCTCTTGACCTTCATCGAAGTCAGATATAACATTTATGTCTGTTCTTTTATGCCTTCTAATATTCATACTTGACTGACTGCCGTCCTTTGTCCATGGAGCAGTTAACACTGCAGCCACAACATCAGGCTAAAGACTCACACTCGGTGCTTCAAGGTTACTACGCAGGCTTCTTACGATGACCACACATGTAACACAAAGGAATGGGTTGATCAGACCCACACTAAGGAATTACATATACAGTAATCGATAAGAATCTACATACAACTATGTAGCACATAACACATCTATATATATATAATCAGAGTTCCCTAACAAAACTGCTCTGATACCATAAAATGTAACAGCCCGTTACGTACCGGTATTGTTAACATTAATTATGATATTAAGTGCAGTTACAATCACAGCAGTTCATTTATAAAAATGAGAATAAACTTTTTCCGATTATTACGCGAACAGTAAAAGTATAAAAAGCGTAATAATAAAAAGTTGTGACCGTAACTGAAACACTAGCGGAAGAATTTCTTAACTATTTATACACTTTATTTTATTACATACAAGATACTAAGGGGTTCCCATAAACCCACTTAGCCAATTCCTCACTTTTTACGTTTTTACCACTTAACAGGATTTGCCAAACTGTTTTTCTACGAACAAAAAATAAAAATCCAAACTTAAACTCTAGGTTATCTTTTTTCCTTATTCACTTACCTTTCTATCAAGCTATCACACACTCAATTCCGAGCTCGTGAGCTCCGGTTATCGCTGTTTGAAGTTGGACAAACAACATTGCCTACCAACTCCGAAACAGCCTAAAATGTCCAAATTTCACAGAATAAACTGCACCTAACCACAAGGACACTGCCTCTCAAACTTTTACACCATAAACTAAACACCTCAAACTTCGATTTGATATATCGTACGCTTAATTTGACCAAGTAACGAAGCGGGAATTAATTTCCCAACACAGGCCCGAATCTGCCCACTGGTGCTGGCCAGAACAGGGCAGTGCGTGACAACAGCCCCCATGGGATGCGCACACCACCAGTGAACCTAGACTTTTGACACAACGTAGGGGACATCTTAAGCTTCAAAATGGCGTATGGCACGTCCCAATCGGACCACTATGGAGAGAGATACGCTCCTCCAAAGTTCACCCAAAAACTGCCAATTCTACAGAAAATTCGCTAGAGTTTCCTTTGTATTTCCAAGAATCCCCAAGTTTTCATAACCTGTTTAACACCACTATTACACCTGAAATCCAGCAAAATCCAATGGGTGGCACACACAAGGTCCAACAACGCCTTGGGGCACTTACAACCCAATCCAATATACACTTAAAACATAAACAGTTTACTTTCAATTTCATGCATAAAACATAATACGGATAATCATAAGCCTATAATAGGCCTAAAGCCCTTCCATCATATTACATACATCCATGGTACATTTACAACACTGGATTACATTTACACTTACAACTTTAACTTTAAACTACAAATATTTACATATTACATTTCACTTGCCAAATAAATCCATAAACTAAAATGACATGATATCTAAACTATACACCACTGCTCCACTCGTCATCATGCGGGCTTCTTGCCCGCTGCTCCATATCCACTGGTACATCCTGAAATAATGCCCCGAGACGGGGTGAGATATACGGATATGTCTCAGTAACCAAGAGGTTCTGGAGAAAACTCCGCCCAATGGTTCACTTCGATGTATATCAATAGCAATAAAACAACACCACTGTTATAAAACGGGATAAAGCAAGGGATTTAGAGAAAGGGGGAATATATCAGAACAACTACGACATGCGGGATGGTAGCTACCAATACCACGCCATGTCCTCGGCTATACGCCTATGGGTACTACCCCTGGCGTGTTCATAGAACAACCCACCAAGGTACCCCTTCCAACCATATACACCCGAGACAACCTAGTGTGCTCCTATCCGGATAACACACCACGACCCTGGGTCAACTGGAACTCCCTCTCGGAGACCTATCCAGTGGCAGTCCGGAAACACTTGCCCGAAGGCTAAAAATATCTACTGGCCAGAGATCTGGTACATAAGTACCCACTGTGATAATGCACATGCATGCTCATGCTGTTCTACACTACTCATACACACTTCCTACCATTGCCATCAACTAGCAAGGTGGAACACAAAAAGGGGAACAAGCCCCAGTACCAAGAGGTTACCTTTCTTTTTCCTTTCACTGAGCTCCGCAGAACTCCACTTACAGCTTGATTCTCCGGGAACGCCTCTATCCACTTGATCCAGGACCAAGGGCAATCCACTGTTTCACTGTTCCAAGTCTATGTCCACGTACGGCAACCTGTACAACCATGCACAGCCGTCAGTTTCAGTCACAATACGTCAAAACGCAAAAACGTCAAATTCCTCTTCTCTCCCTCTAAGGTTCGGCCATCATAGGGTTATTTTAGGTTTTATTTTTCTAAATTTTCTTTCTCATTTTATTTCACTTACTTAGGTTACCCAAAGGCTAGTTCAATCGCCGTTTTACGGTTTTACGACTTTTTCGCAACGTTTTGCGAATTATTACACTTTAGGCACATTTTGCCACTTTCAACACTTATCGTTTTTACATTGATTCTTCCACATGCCAATCACCACACAACCTATCTAATGACTTTTCCATCACACAACACAACACCAAAGTGTTCTAAAACATCAATTTGCTCAATTGTACATAAATGGCCTAATCTTGGTTAGTCCAAACCAAGGATTTCCACTCAATTCCTATGGCCCACAACTCACATAATCACTTCCTAACATCATATAATCACACTACAATTCACTATACCACACATTAACACAAAACTCAAAAATTCCATTTCATGCATCAATTTTTTTCTAAGTTAAAAATCCATTTTTTTTGCTTAAAATTTTCATTGCATTTCTAGCATTAATACATCATTCTAAGACATTATCATCTAATAGACATTTTCAATTTGAGCTCTCTAACACCACATATCACAAAATCCCTCTTTAGGGTCAATTATCACAACTCAAAATTTAACCAATGAAATGTTGAAATAACTTACCCAATTGCATGGTATATGGCTCCACCTAAGTATACTCCACCATTGGAGCATTTAAAAGCATCATGATCACCCTTTTATCCCATGAAAACCGCACCTAAATGGGCATGGATCTCCTCACACACTCAATTTCAAGGCTAAACAAGGCTACCAATGGGTTTAGGAGGTGTTTTCCATCAAGATTCAACACAAACTTTGTTGAATTTGGTTGAGTATAGCTTGGTTTAGGGGAGAAAGAAACTTGCACACATTTGATGGGGGAAAAAGAGCTGCATGCGCTGTGAGAAAAGTAAAACACGAAGGAGAAGGAACATGAATAGTAGTTTAGGAGAGTTTATTTGACTTTAAGTCGGTACCGGATCCCACGTGATTTAAAACTCACCCGAATTTCCCTCCGATCATCACTAAAGTTCACAATTTAAAAACCTAATGAGAAATTATAATTTTTCATCTTAACAAAATCCTTTAATTTTACTCTTTCAGATAAAAATTTGGAGCTTTCCGGTTGTTCGGAAAAACACTGCTTTAAGGTACAGCGCGCTCCGTTGACAAACTTCCACAAATTGACTTAAATCCCTCAAATATTATCAGAAATCATATTTACTATTTCTATGGACCATTTAAAATCAATATTTGAAACCTAGAGCTCAAAATTCCACTGGCACGTTTTACGGTGCAATCTGACTGCGGTATTTTTACCCGCGAAAAACACTATTCACTGATTTTTCTGAAACTTGCCTATCCACTCAATTTTTCGTTCTGAATCCATTTCCAGGCTTATTTTTATCATCTGAGACCTCCTGCTCAATTTTTACCTTCCTAGGGTTGCGTGTTGGCTAATTACCGTTTTGCCCTTTCTTTGTATTTTGGCCTATTCTTTGGGATTTTCACTAATCCTTCACTTAATTTCTCACTTAACACTTTAATTACTTATTTTAGAATTATGAGGTGTTATATTGGGCACATGAATAGCTGCTGTTAGGGTTTTCTAATCCTATTTATATTTTCCTTGTAAACCGAGTGACTTATGACGAGTGGCGGTTAGGTGAATATAGTACAGACAAAGCTGGACGTAGCCTACATTGGGTGAACAAGATAAATCACTGTGTCAATCTGATGGGCCTATAATAAATAATCCAAGCCCATTAGTATTTTAGAAGTAGTATATATAGAAGTTTAGGGTGAGGTTTGATTATGCAAAATGTATTCAGAAATTGGTTAACGGGGAAATGAGAGACCTCTAGGGAACTCTTGAACCTAGGTATTTGGTTTGAGGGGAAATCGAGGCTTTATGGGTTAATTTTCTGCAATTTATCCTTGTAAGGAGCTTGTCTCCATTTATATTTTCTGCAATTTCTTATTAACAATATTAGGTTCCATCAATTTGGTATCAAAGCACTACAATCCTGGGAGTGTTTTGGATCCAGATCTGATTTGAAAAAAAAAATAAAAAATATATATTCAGAGCAGATCTAAAAAAAATGGAAAACAACAGAATGGAGAGGAGCATGGATCGATTGGAAGCAAGCATGGATCGAGTGGAGGAAGGAATGGATCGTATTGAAGACACTTTTCATCAACTTCAGAAAATAATTTGGATATTCATAGAGCGCTTGGATCCTTGTTTTGCACAAGAACAAAAAGCGAGAATCAAAGAAACACAAGTCCAAAAAAAGGAAACGTAGATCAGAAACCCGAATTTGAAAAAAATGGGAACACAGATCAGAAAAACGAAGAAGACGACGTCAAAGCAGCAAACGCAAAAGAACTATCGGAAGGGAACGATGCAAAAGCAGTGCAGATTTGGGAAAAACAAAACCTCTGTTTTCGCTATGAAGAATAAAAAAGATCAAGAAGCAGAAGAGGTAGCGGCTAAGGAGGGAAGAACGAAGACCCAACCAGATTCGTTCATGGTGGAAGCTGGAGTCACGCTGTTGAAACCATCAAACGAAGAAGAAAGAGAGGAAGAAACGGTGCTGAAGCTACAAAGGAAGAGAGAGGCAAGAGGGGCAGAATTGGCTTTGGGCAAATTTGTTGACCTAATGGGCCCAGCCCAGCAGAATATTGTGTTAGAAGGAAAAACATGGGTTATGTCCAACCCATTAAAATAACTTCAGCAATTTGGTTGGAACAAAGCCCACAAATTGAAGTGGGTAAATCTGAGTTAGTGCTTCAAACAATAATGGGCCCAGAGGAAAACAAGTCACATGGGCCAAAATCAGTCATAGGTTTTAAGCAGTGGGATCCAGGTGGAAAATCCTCTCATATTATCTGCCTTTTCTCTTCACCTTGAGGAAAAGGTGAATTTTGAAAGGGGAGTATTGATGGGCCTATAATAAATAATCCAAGCCCATTAGTATTTTAGAAGTAGTATATATAGAAGTTTAGGGTGAGGTTTGATTATGCAAAATGTATTCAGAAATTGGTTAACGGGGAAATGAGAGACCTCTAGGGAACTCTTGAACCTAGGTATTTGGTTTGAGGGGAAGTTGAGGCTTTCTGGGTTAATTTTCTACAATTTATCCTTGTAAGGAGCTTGTCTCCATTTATATTTTTTGTAATTTCTTATTAATAATATTAGGTTCCATCGCAATCTCTCTTTTCTTTTTTGTTTTTGTAGATTTCGTGTTATTGTCGATTTCCAACAATTTATCCATCCTGTCTTTCACCTTTTAGATGGCTCAACTGCCAGAGGGCATAACTGAGTTATTGCATCATGACAAGTTGTCCGTACCTTTGGTATGTGTTGGGAGTTCAGTAACAAAATTATATTTCCCCATGTTTCATTTCGCCAGAAGTTCAATTTCACATTGAGGAGCAACTTACACAAGTTTGATTTGTATTTTTTTGTTTTGACCAATTTCTGTGTTGTATATTATGTGATTGAGGTATTTTGGTTAAATGTTTGATATCTTATGTCTGTTTTGTGCAGATCAAGTGCCAAAACGTAATAATTCTTAATGCAACAAATGTGTTGGAGCTAGAAAATCAGTGGGACTATTTGATTGAATTAACAAGATCTATTGACCTGCTTGCATTGCTGGAACCATATGTATCAAAGCTTGTGACAACAAATCTTTCAGATGTATGTGTTAAATTTAATTTCCAATGCCATTATCATTGATTGTGCATCGGGCATGATTTTATTCCCTTCAGCTTGAAGATTTTTGCTTTTATATACTTATAATATGATGCTTTCTGTTGCTTAAATTTCACTTATAATGAATTCAAGTAAGCTTTGTGTATATTTCTATATGGTAGACTCGTTATGTATTTATGCAAGTATGCTTCATTTTATTTGTGACTTTCATGAAATAAAAAATGTTATCAGAAGCATAAATGATGTATACTGTGGTTAAAAATTTCTTGGATTCAAATATTTCATGACTAGCAATTTGATGTAATGATAAGGCCTTTTTTTTCCTTAAATCTTCGATGCAATCCATATCGAAGTTGAAAAATATCTTCAAAAATCGTGAGGGTTAGCTCAAGTGGCAATATGAGCCAAAGGACAAATGAACTGCCAAAAGAGAACGGGTTCGAATCCCGGAGAAAACCTTTGGGGCCAGAAGTGGATATTTGCAATGTTGCTTGACTCAGAATTAGTCACGTACCCGTGCGAGTCCCTTTCCCCGCTCGGGTTGTGAGGATACCTGGAGGACTTAACTAGCCTCAAAGGGATAATTAGGGTCATGAAATCCAAAAGTAAAATAAAATAAAAACTTCACAGCAAAAGACTTACTAAAATGCTCCTTAATGGTACCCAGAGAAAGCATGGAAAATATATGACAGTTTTGAAATCAAAACCCTAGCAGACGGCAGAATCACCACGCATTGTGTGAAATTAACTCTCTTTCCATGCTTTCTCTTGGTGGTATTTAAGGGTTTGTGTGCCATCTTCTCTCTTTAATTTTCTTCCCCTCTATAGCCTCAATCTCATTTTCATATTGGGATATTTATACTGCAGGTTGAAATTGCTCCACCTCTTTCAAAGCTTTGCCTAGAATTTCCAGACCTTCACATTGGTATGAAGTTTATGAATTAGTGATTTTTAGTAGTAAATGACTCATTATTCATGTTTTTTTTTAATATAAAAAACTGTTTCTTCTTTGGAACATCAAGGGTGTTTCCGCAAATCCAGATATGGATCTCTTATAGTATGTTTCAAAGGAAAGGTACAATGAAAATTCCATATTCTAAACTTTGTTTTGATAAGTCACATGTAAGTTCTACCACTTGAGACCAGCCTTTTTTATTTTGTTACAGGACCAAGCTCGCATTGAATCTGCTATAAAAGCATTACACAATAAATTTCAACCTGGTGCTTTCATGGAGATGGGCTAGGATGATATTCTACAACATGGTCCTCTCTACTGGATTATTAGAACATATTCAAGATTTTAGTTGTTGGGACAATATCATTCTCATTTTGGGAATCCTGAAATAAATGACGCTTGATGATTGGGATGAAGATAGTATAGGAAGAAAATCAAGTTTGCTTCTATCTTGGTAGTAGTAGACAGAACAATGGTACAAATAGATGGCAGAAGCTTCAATTCTTTCATGATAGGGAATGGATTTCACAGTACTTTTAACTGCTTCAAGTGACTTGGATAACCAATTGATTATTATTAAATTATTATCTGATTAGCTGAATTTATAGAACAGTTTACAAATTTATAGGCTTTTGAACTTATAAAAACTAAATCAATTTTGGCTGTTATTTCCCTGATTTTGATTGAAATATGCTTTAAAATGGAACTTGTCTCTAAAGTGAGTGACAATGTATTCACTCTTGATTTAATTTAAGGTGCATATAATCTTAACGTACTGAAATTCAAGAATAAACACATGTTTATTTGTTCACTTTATACTATAATTGGAACCGTTTAGTAAGTTTTTTTTTACCATTCAATACAGGAGACATGGCTTGTGCTTTCGAAGACTGAGCATATTTGCTTTTTTATTAAGTATGTAGGAGTAGCACAGTTTTTTATTTTTGAACAAAAGTTTTTCTAAAACAAATTTGTATTCAGAGTAATTGAAGGTGTATCTACCTTTAAATCGTTTTGTGGTTAAAATCATGATGTGTTGTAAATTAAATTAAATATATTTACTTATTCACTTCGGAAACAAAATTAAGTTTTTTCCTTCATTTTTCAATTTTTTTTTTTTGCTTCGTCCTTTTGTTTAAAAGAAGTCCTTAGAGGGTGTTTTGTACAAATTTTTTTTTTAAGATTCTCGAAGAAATCGAGGATAGTAAATTTTGTGAAAGATTATCATGGCAAGAAAAAATTTAACACAAAAAAATTTACACTACATTCAACCAAACATAGCATCAGAAAACTTAACCCAATATTTCTGGGAATATTTTGACCTACTAAATAACTTTTTAGTAATATTTTCGGAATATTTGTTTTTCTACTATATTCCCAGAAATCATGATTTTCAGGTAAAAAAAATTTTCTCTTCTACCAAACACCCATAAGATATAAGCAATATAAATAACAAATGATATATGTGAGAAACTTCCTTATATGAACTGTTATTTACTATCTAAATATACTTTATACTTCAAAGGAAAAAGATCTATAAAGCACATTGAATAAAGATATTCAGCATTGATTAATTTCAACACAAAATAGGTTAAGGGCCTACGGGGTAACAAAACTTGTTTAGATTTGAAAGAAAAGTACTTGGTGCAAAAATATGAGAAAACAAATTTTGGTATAGGGTAGGTTTTAGACAATAAGAATGATGCATCCCACCTTTTTGTCAATGAAGTCAGTCCAGAATCTGGCTTGGGCATGAGCATATGTACAAGTTAATATTGAAATTTCCATTCATTTACTTTGTACATCAACATAAATTTTAATTACAATGGATAGTAGGGTCGTGCTATTTATTACTACTAAATTTTAAATGCAGCTTAACAATGATGCCTTTATGTCCCCCACAGAATTTTTTTTTTGTTACTCCAGATCTCATGTGGTCCTTTCATTCAAGAGGCATATTTGGATAAAAAGTTTTTTTTTTATTTTTTTCTCTTTCCTCGTTAGTTATTTGATTTTGATTGGTGTGTACCACTGAATAAATGATAATCCAGAACCACTGAAATTCTTCTCGTCCCCACAATCAAACACTGCTGCTAAATCAACACAGCATAAAAATGAAAACGCCGAGTAATGGATAGTTCACCTTTGGTATTAATGAATAAAATGAAAAGCAAGCCAGAGAGAAATCAGAAATGAATGGAGACAACGCATGTTATGTGAACTATGTGAAAAACTTCTTATATATAACAACCTTATTGAAAGAAGCATTTTGAATCATAAGCCATAAATCATAAGTCAAACAGTAGTGACATTTGATATGGCTTGCCAAGAATATAAGGCCAACCTCAAACATCTGAGAAACATTTTAAACCCAAACACTAGCTTTTTGTCTCACATAATCACAATCCAATCATATAATGACGTAAATTCCCACCATATAAAATCAACAATCCAATCCCTTTCTTTTGTGTCGGTGTAACTCTTATACTAAAAAATATATTGCAGTAATTGGATTTCCAATAAGAGCCGTTTTGTTTCGCCTTATAGAAAAAGTAAATCTTATCTCTTCTTTATTTTAAAAGTATTTTTTATAGAAATTAAAGATATTTATATTTTTATAAAAATATTTAGCTTTTGAAAAAAATATTTAGCTCTTGACTTCTACTTTTTTTAGAAGTTAAAATTTTTATCTTCTAAAAAATAAGTTTTATGACTTATGCTTTTTTTTAAAAGGCATCCAAGCGAAATTAAAATAAGTACTTTTTTTTGTTGAAAAAATCAGCTTTTGGAGTGAAAAAAAAACTCATCCAAACAAGCCCTAAGTCCGTTGGGAAACCAGGAGAAATTTTTTTTTTCTGAAACTAGTTTTCCTAATTAAGTAGCACTTCAAAAAATAAAGACATCATTCGCTTATTTACAGAACAATTAGACAATAAAACCCAAATTTTGCAGAGTCTTCAACCAATTCAGTGACACAAAGAAAGTTAACAAGTGAAATATTGCCACCTTTTGCGGGGAAACAATGCATTGATTGGATTTAAGTGGGAAAAAAATCTAATAACATATTAATCACTTTGCAGTGGAATATAGCAAACGAATTTTGAAATGAATACAATATGAAATCATTTTGTACATTTATGAACAAAAGAATTGCATATCTTTTGAGGTTCTGGGCAAATATATGCCCAACAAAATCAAATTCGTATCTATTGCACAGCATTGAGCTCTAAAAATTTCAAGCAAACACACACATGTGAAGATAATACTCATGATTCATTAAGTTGTTAACCACCCAAGAAAAAGGTATCTCCAAAATTTGTTCTATCCCTTGAATGCATTACAAACTTGATTTCAGTAATCTCCAGTGCACTAGTGACAAGATGAACCGGGATCACATGAATTTTCTCCCTCTTCTTCTGCACTTTGGTTGATGCCAGCATCTCCTTCATTAACAGAGGAACTTCCCGGCGAAAAATCAAGCAATGGTCTTTTTACCGCATCATTTAAGCTGAAGTATTTACCTGCACGCAATAGATGAAGCTAAGAATAAATAAATAAAAATTTATATTACTTGCAAGCAATTTAAGCAAAAAACGGAGGAGTAGCAATTCAACCAATGCATCTTTACCATTAGGTTTGCATGCATAAGAAGTATAAAACCCTTTATTTAAACCCCCCATCCCCACCAAAAACAATATAAAAAAACATAAATCATTTATCCATAATATGCAAGTCATGTAATAAAAATGTAAATAACTAAAATCATGGAGGAAGCTTTAATGTTAATTAGATTATCATAATTGGATGTGATGACATGCAGCATAGGAATAGAAAGCTGTGGCGTTTCTGATGTTGATGAGCAAAGGATAATAGTATCATATGACATGATGACATGAAGACTTCTCTGACAATACACCTCTAAACAATCCACCAAATTAGGAGCCAATGCTCACAATGAAGTAAATTATTCTTAATGTATTTTCAAAATGAACAATTCTCCCAATATTAATTCACTTTAATGCAGGTTCATTTTATGGTTTCCCTTATGTATCCTCTGGCAGTGAACACGGGTGTAATGCATTAATCACCTAGAGACCACGACAAATGCTTCAGAACTTCTGCTGCTACTTGGACATTTGAAAATAATCATTAGATTTTAGTAAATCATGAGTTATTTTGGTAGTTGATGGTACCAATTTAAGAGAAATAAAATCAACTATTGAATTTAATCACAATTGGGAAGACAACCCCTTCAATATTCAACCAATTCAATGTGACAAACAACTATCAACAGCAACATCAAGGAATTACAGATTCAATGACTCAGCAAATAAAGAAAGACAGAGAACAGATTTACCCTACTGTTCCTTCTACAAGAAACTACCTATCTTGTAGAGTTCCCCCAATATTCCTTACTTTTTCCATGCCCCTCCCTCACCCTCTTTTCCTGCTTATAACCACATAAGCATTGCCCACTGGGCCCACATAATCTTCGTATATAGATGAAAAACAATCTGGTGGAAAGAGCATAAAACAGAAAAAGTAAAATTATATTTATGGGGTCAAGATACACAGCTGAACTCAATCAAAATAGAAAGCACAAAGTAATGTGAACAGACACTATGAGAACAGTGAGTCTCCACGTATCTTTGTTTCACCATATTATAAACAAGAACTATTAACGTCAATTAAAAAAGGCTTCCATAACAAGATTGAATTACTAATCCATCCATTTTCTTGTGCTTTTTCCTATTGGTTTCAAATCACCCCCAAAAAAATTTGGAATGTTACAACTTACAAATCACTACAAAAAAAATGAACTGCTTCAAAAAGTATGTTAACAAGCTAAATGAAAATACACAGATGAAATGAGAACGGACACAAGTTCTAAGCAATAAAGACTGTTGCAATAGCATTCAAGCATTCAGTAACCATACCAATACTATAGTAAGTGGGAAGGCTCTATCGGAATCAGAAAATCATCAACACAATCCACACTGAAGCCAGATTCAGTCCTTGGGAGTACGAGTGAATCACAACAACTAGAGCACATAAACAGTGGTGGCACTGTCTCTAAGTCATCGATTCCACAGCAGCGTGTATGCTGCCACACTTCACAGATGTCACAAGCCATCATTCTCTCCCCATCATCGTCACAAGCACCACATTCACACCTCACCTTCCAATTGCCAGGCCCTCTCTGATACTTCAATGGAGTACACAAATCCATGGCAATACCCCTTACAGAAAGTTCCATACCAGAATTGATTAGTTCAAAAAGGACTTCCTCATCACCTACATCCATCAATTCTTCAATTTCTGTCACTATAAGTCCTTCTGCAATGCAGTAAGTATCCCTCAGAGCAGCCTCAATAGCTAGCTTCAAGTCCCCAACTGTTGCATGCAGTGGAACCATAACAATCTCGCCCAACTCAGACTTAGTGTCCATAAAATTTAGCTTCAAGTGGCAAATGAATGTCAATACATGCTGCTCCATTTCATCCCTTAAAGCCCGCTCCTTCATGAAGTGCCTGCTGTCAAGAATTGTCTGAGCTACCAGGTCCATTGGTTCTGAATCAGTAGGGTAGCCTAATAGGACATTTTTGTATAAATACAACACATCGCTGTAGATATCATTACCAAGAACCCAAGATGATTCTACAGCAGCCATTACCTCAGGAGGCTCTAGGGCTTTGAACCCATTGCCAAGCTCATGAATAGTATATTCCAGGACACGAGTTGATGGGTTCACCTTGCGACGAACAACAAAATTTCCAACAATCACATTGTTAAGTGATTTCAGCACATAATCCAATAAGCCTGTATCACCAATATGGATCCGAGCTGCATCTCTAACCTCTTGTCTTGTCATCCCACAAGAACCTGATTTGGAATCCTTGTTCTCTTTAAGTGCATCCACAATCACTTGAGCTGCAAACTCTAGTCTCCGAGTTGGCCACCTGCTATCTATACAACTGAACTTCTTATACCTAGCAGCTGATTTTTCCTTAATGGGAGGAGCAGCAGAAGAAGAATTGTCTGTTATCTTGGACACAGGAGCACGAGAGCGAGACCTGATAGTAAGCATAAACTTGAGAAGATCTCTTATTGTGATAATTTGAGCTTCACTCATATCTGTATAGTAGCGAATCATTTGTTTGATTTCTTTATGAAGTAAGCAATTTGTCTTGTTGAAATCTTTTACAATATTTTCAAGCTCCAAAGTAGCAAGAGCCTCAATTGCTTCAAAGTATTTTTGCTCAGTTACTCCAAAGCTTCCACGGAAAAATCTATAGCCCCACCTACCAAACCAAGAGTGGCCATAAGCAACTCCATGAAGTAAACGAAGATCCATAGACCTCTTATATGAAGCATCTTCCACTCCAATTTTCCTTGCTCGAAGATTGATGCAGATCTTGTCCCAGATATCCATGATCTCTCTCCCACTGAGAATCTTAGAACCCCCTTCTACGCCATTAATACAAAGCAAATGCCCGTATCCATTGCAGTGAATAACACCATGCAAGAGATGATGATTCTGATTGTCAAGAGCACCTTCACTTAAGGATTTATGCCACCAGTTGTCCACCGGGATGATAAAATGATACCTTCTCTTTGTAACAAAATGGCCGCCCCAACCTACCAATCATAAACCAAACAAGTCCACATATTAGTATCATCACACTATCACTATCCGTATATCGTAATTACAAAAACCATATGTACATAGAAAAGAAGAATATGAAAAGGAAGAGAGAGATAATTGGGAGGTGAAATCAGAAAAAACCATAAAAAGCGATAAACTTTTAAAGTGATAAAATAAACAAACTTCCTGAATCTAATAACATGATGATAATTGATAAGAGAAACCATGTAAGAGGTGTTTTATGAAGATTCTGATACAATTTTTGGGAAAGTGATATAGGGAAAATAGGTTTATGGTATGAGATAAGTTACAAAATACCGATATAAAATATTTTCCATGGATAATTTTTTCAACTCAACTTTGGTAATAAAAAAATGCAATTCATAAGATGGTATTTTTTTTAGGAGAGATATTCTAACTACCAAAATTTTATACTATCATCTAACTACCTATCTAATCACCATTAGATTAATATTTTCTTTCTCTTCAAAATTTTTTAAC